>NW_019091381.1:313461-390004 GCF_001949145.1 Acanthaster planci | reverse complement strand
ATTGTGATGCAGTGGGGCTTGGCTGGCTGGAATGAGGTTGGAAACGGAGGGGATTAAGAGTTGAGGAGAGTGGACATGAAATAACTGAGATGGGCAAAGACAGGATGAACAGGGTGTGAAGAGAGGTTGAAAATAAAGGGGCTAGTAACCTAGCACATGCAAAATGAAATGGATGTGATAGACATGACTACAGGGGGGATCCAGGAATTTTTCTGGGGGAGGAGAGTCAGGCCGGACAATTTTTTAATGTCTCATTTTTGTAGACAAGCAAAAACAATGATGAAACAATATACATTGTTTACAATGGTATTGGTGCGCTTACTTTAGTTATGGTTTATTATTCTCCCCATTTTTTACTTTTTTCGTCTGCGGATTTGCATCTGGACTGATTCAATCAGATATAATAAAAAGACAGGCACAATGCAAAAAGATGGGACAAACAGACAAAACAACCCAAAAAAAATCTGGTCAATAACAACAGCATGCAACACATTTACCAGCCTGAAGAAAGCAGGACAAATAGTGGAGAACAAAAATATCAAGTGAATCGGGGCATTATCAATCCAGACAAAAGTACAGGATGCTGGCCTGATGAATATATGGAAATATGGGAAGAGAAGCACAGACAACAGATGATGTCACATCGTTAATAATGTCAATGTAATATTAACGCTGATGTCTTAATACTGAATAGTAGACTTAATTTATTGATGAGATGAGAGCAATGAATCAGTAAGAACAAACTCCATCTGCTGTTCACAGTTCTGATTGGCTGCAGCAGATTTAGTCCTGGCTAAGAGAAAAATGAAGTCAGGAGAGCTGTTCTGAAGGTTTTGGGTTTTAGACCGATTGCACCAGCTAAGTCACATGACCTATAGTGGGTATCAAACATCAACAAATATGGCATCCTTCCATAGCAAAGTGTGTCATATGTGTTGTTTACCAAAAATAAAGCCAATTTTCAGTATAGTGCTCAGCACATCAGTAGACTGAGTACTATGCCTACCGTAAGCATTATTTTGGTAAATGACACTTATGACACACTTGTTATGGGAGGATGCTATGTTGGCTGATGTTTGATACCAATGTAGGTCACAGGACTTTGTGGACACAATCGGTCTATTGTGTGCCTCAAATTTTGTGCTTGTGATAAATATATGTAAAGACCTCTATGAGGCTTAAGTTAGTTTGTGTGGTGGGCTAAATCAGAGTGTAAGTTGGTTTAACCCTAACAGTCCTCAATCCTTCACCTGTTGGAGGATTGAGGACTGTTAGGGTTAATCATTTTTCTCTGATTTCATTGTGCATCGTGGTCAGGTTCCATTTAAGACATCAGTCTCATTCTGCATCTAAAACTTTACTGAAAAAATGTATTGCTCTGGAAAGAAAGCTTTTTCCCCTGTTCTGTGGGAATGTTCAAGTTACAAAAAGGGGAAATAAGTTAGGTACTGAGAAAGTAGGGGGAGGCTTTAGGACTAAAACAAAATGGAGTAAAAGGGAAACAAACCTCGTCAAGAGGTACCATCATGGCTGAATGTTTCCCCCACCCATAAGGTTAGCTGCTCCAAACTTGTGCCCATTTTGAAGAGGAGTGAGTCCAGAAAACGCTGACAGTCATCTTTTGTGATAGAGTCTTCAACAAATGCATTTCGCTTAGAGAGACTACAAACAGAAGAACAAAACCAAATGAAAATGAATGATTAAATGAACATTCCTGATTGCAATACTTACCTGCTCTAAGAGACCATCATGACCCTGAAATGACATCTGTAGGATTTGAACTTCTACAATCAAAACTAAAGACTGCAAAAGTGTTGCAGATCATGATGCTCCTTTGACTTTTTAAGTGCTGTATCCACTATTGCAACCACTCAGGTTTTCAAACCAGTCATCTCTTTGAATGCATTATTGATCATAATAGGCACTGTGGTGATATTTGATTAAAGGAGTGCAGAGATTCTTAGGGCCAATCATAGCACTTAAGTTGAGCAATCCCAACCAATGCGATTTAAAGTAACCACTCCCAACCAATGAGATTCAAAGCAACCACTTGCTCACATCCATATCCATAAGCTGATGGGACTAACATTTCCCACGATTTCTTCTAAAGGTCAGTGATTTTTGACCTACCAAGGCATGACAGGTTATGAGCACAAAATACAGTTCAAGGAACTACACTGTGAGTTCATCTGGTCTCCTGGTTAATTGGGCAACTGAGCCATCCTGACAGAGAGTTTGAAAAATGGTTTTGGAGTGGCTGCAAGCAGGGAATGGAAGAGGCTGGATCCGGTGATGTACGACACCAAAGTGCCAGGGCTCCCACATGCTCAATGAATTAGTAATAACTCAATTCCCTCTCTGCAAATATTTAATTGTCATCAGTGGACATGCAAGGTGAACCCTAGACAGTAATTGAGGAGTCGTTAATCCGATCAGGAATTAGCACTTAGCTGGAATGAATCTACATTGGGACAGGAAAAAAAAGGAAAGAGGTAGGACAGAAGACTAATTTTAATCTGGGGCCCTGAAAAGTAAAACCAAAACTTGAAATGAGGCCAAGCTCTAGTATCTGGACCAACTGTTTAATAATCTAATTTCAATTGTCAAATCTACAAAATGTCCCCAAAATCAACATTTAAGAATAATTCAGAATTCTGTAAATATTTTTTGTTAGTCCACATTTCCAATTTTTTTCTATGTTTTGTCTTTGTGACTTCTTGGTGTAAAGCACAAGTGAAGGAAATTTTATTTGCGATTGTGAACAGCATCAGGGATACTAAAAAAACATGTCAAGAAATTGTCCTAGCCTGGCTGAAAGAATATAAATGATAGGGTTAAGCCATTTTGTTGAGGGATGATTTGTTGAGGGATGAATAACTGAGGTTGAGCCTCTGATTATGCTTTTCGACTTTTTGCAGGGATGTAAAAATTGTGACAGACACACTTAGATTCCAGCCAATTGCCCATAAGGCTGTATCATGCATTGGCAAATGCTTTCTAATCTTTGTACAAGGTAGCAAGCTGAGGCAAAGCTGACAATCCAGAAACAAACACACCACATGTTTTTGGGAAACCAGACCAAATGTCAATTACATGATATGAGTGTGCGAAGCGAGTCCTAGCTAACCTGATGTAATTATCATCAACAAATCATCAGTGATGATCTCTTTAAGATTAAGCCTGAAGGCTCAAAGCACAAATCTTCACTTCATTGGAATCTTATCGGAGGTGTAAACATCGCTTGCCCTGTGCTAACTCTCAGTACCATCAGTATTCCTATCACAGCCTCTCCTATCTAGTCCACCTGACCAGTAGCTCCCTAGCCAAGTCTCACAGATGATCACAGCATGGACAGGGATGCTGAAGGAATCAGCAATGAGGATTGCATCCCATCGGCATACTGATGAGGAGGCAGGGGGGGGAGACAGAGAGGAGGAAGGATGGGAGGCAGATGGTAAGAGAAGACGATCCCAAGAGGATACAGGGATGAAGACTCTACACGCAAGCATTCACAACTGTTGTTGAATCCTTCATAACAGGATGGTTTGGAGCAATCAAGCCATAACATTCAAGACTGGGTTGGCATGCACTATGATACAGTAACTTTACATCAATTCAGGGATCATCCGTTTCAAATGGCATTTTGGGCAAAATGGAAACACTACAAAATTCAAAGACCAATGTCTACACTGACAACAGTTGTTGAAAGCTTTACACAAGAGTAAAGTGAGAATACAAATATAGTAAATATTCCCAATAAGGGATGATGGGACAACAGTGTAGAAAGTCACATATCTCGGTAGACTTTACAATGTACTCTCATGAGAGGAGGAAAAGTATCAGGTGATATTCCAAGGCTGCAGTTGGGCAGTTTTGGATACAAGTCTTGATTTGGTGAGTGCAAATGGAAGTACAGAAAACTGCTAAAGTATGTGTACTACAATAATGATTCATTTTTTTCATAAATAATGGAATTTGGTTGCATTTTGAATGCAATACTTGAGAAACTAACAAATGTTTCTTGAAATTGAAATGAAGGTCACAGATGAAGTTCTTTGATTCACAAAACCTCCTGTTGGATAATACATGTACTTATTAAACAGAATAATAACTAAATTTGAAATGCTGGAGTTGAAATGAAAAGGCTTCCTAAATGCCAAGTACATCTCCATGATTGTTAGCATTCTCCACTCAACTCAACCTGACACCCAAGTTATTATACTGAGTTTGACGGCACATCTGCAGTGTCGGTTCCTTTTGTGAAAGTGGCTCCACAATCAATCATCGTTCTCTCCTGGGACAACCTTGGGGGCTAGTTTTCACAACTAGGGGGCTGCACCAAAGAGTTTGCCTAGCACGGTTTATAACGCCGGTGGGTGGATCCGAACAATCCATGCTTTAACAGTTGCCAGAGATGAGTCGTCCAACAATCTACTGCTCAGGGTAAATTTG
This sequence comes from Acanthaster planci, assembly GCF_001949145.1. The sequence goes on along the minus strand of NW_019091381.1, from coordinate 385,552 downwards.
TTTTAACATGTATCGATATCATGGCACCATGGCAGGGTGTTGTTTCGAATTCAGCTAGTTTTACTGTCGCATGTTGGGGTCATTTTTATCGGATGGGTGTTGGGGAATAAATTTGCACACAGGGCACGGGGGATGTGGCAGCGGCTATATTAAGTGTCTTGGTATCCGTTGCTGCTCCGTTTCAGATTGGAAGGAGTGACGATCACATCTCAGCAACAAATTTGGTGATTGGTTCGATTGAGAAATGGGGTGTGTATAAGCTGAAAAACTATTAACTATGAAGACACTGACTAGCATTGCCTATCAGGGTTCCTTGACAGGAAACGTCTTCAATTAAGGAATGACACTCACAAGCCACCTGAACAGTTTCCATGACAAATTATGGCCAGAGGTTATAAAAGTAGAAAGGAAAAATTATCTGCACAGATTCAAAACATCAATAAGTCTCTTCCGTATTTCGTTATGAAATATATAAATTAATGGGAAAACCCTTACTTTAAATTTTCTATGTATATGTATGTATATACATTACACGTAAAAAGGAAATAAATTCAGCACATTTTTTGGGTACAAACAGTAAACACCTAAGTGATCCAACGGCAACAGAATTTTTGATTTTCAAAGGGGAGGGGGCAGTTGTGAGACCATCAAGCATCGGCCATTAATAGGTTGATCTATTAAGCCCCATCCCATTATGGCTCCTACAAAAAGTGGGGGTCATGCCCCCTGCTTCCAACACCTGTGAAGAAATCTAACAAATTCCTAACAATGCTGATTTTTTTGGATAGATAATTGGTGAAAAGAAGCAATTTTGTAAAAACAATCCTTTACAACTAGTGCCTTCCTAAACTTGAACCCCACCCAAAGATGTGAGACTTGAATCTCACCAGCACAGTGTAGTTCGCACATACAGTCATTCATTCAAAAAGCTGTGAAGACACACTGAAGCCCCAGGTGATGATTTCATGATGCACAGACTTGAAGTGTTACAAGACAGCAGATGAGAAGCCATTATTAGACATGAAAATGGATCAGAAAGTGATGAAAGGCAGTGACTTGGGAAGCATCTGAATCATCTTGAACTTGGGCGAGGCTAAAGGAAGGCAAACTGATAAGGAAGCGGGGAGTGTTAGCAGTGTTATAGTGGAATACTTTTTGAGCACCAAGGTTCTCTGCCAAATATTGAACTGAGTAAGAAGGAATAAAGCTGGAGTACATAGGAATTTGATGGTAAAAGCACAGGTAAGATTACAAACTACATGTAAATTTAAGACTTCAGGCACTCCCAGTTTAAATATTTAAGTTTAAGAAGAAAAGTACTTTTCAATTACTTTTATCCTAAAAACTTAATTTCTGTTAAACATTCATGAATACCTCAGACAGTCTCCCTTTTCAACAACGTGCAAATTGACAGTGAAATAACATTTGATAATGCCCGCTGAGAAGTGATAATGCCCGCTGCGTTAATCAAGTGCTGGCACCTGAATACAAGACAGCTTAATCGATTCTGATTGGTCAACAGCCGTTGTGCAAGCGACTCACCACGAGTATGCCAATTGGTCAATTTGAACAAGGCATTTTCCATAAAATGGATAGGGGGAGTTTGGGAAAATGAAAGTAAATTCCTGGGCAAAATCGCTGGAAATCCATCATATATTCACTTTTTTGATTCTCTGACTAAAAAGATATTTATGAATGGGAATAAATATGTGCTTGGCTGGTCTTGAATGTTAGTTAGACGTTCGTTACACTGAATGCCGATAATGCCCTCACCAGTGGCTCGGGCATTAGTTGCAACCATTCTCCTGAGCTCGTCTTAAATGTGCATTTAAGACCAGCCAAGCGCATATTTATTCCTTTAGTAATAATCTGAAGCCATTAGTCTACTTTGTAATCTTACCCTTGTGCATGTACATGTACCTTCAAATGCCCATGTAATTCAGCTTTGTTCCCTCCTAACTAGTTCAATGTTTGGCACAGAACTTGGTACTCCAAAAGTACTCGACTACAACACTGGAGTGTTTGAATATGGAAGACTGGACCATGCCTTGCAAGATTTAGTGAGACAGTAGACTGTATACTGAGCCAAATGAAGGAAGGTAAAAGTGACATGGAAAAGATATGGAAGACTGGACCATGCCTTTAATTTGGGTGGGATTAGTAAATGCTAATTGAAGTCAGAGGTATTACAACATATGAAGACAGGTGCGGATCCGCCCCCCCACTCTGAAACCCTGCCTCCCAAAAGGGTACAAAATGGGGAAAATAATAGGACATAACTAAGTAAGTGCATCAATATCATTGTGAACAATATATGTCATGTAATGGTTCATTTTCATTTATGCTTGTCCGCAAAAAAAGAGACATTAAAAAAAAACTCCATCCTGAACACCCCCTCCCCCGGAAAAATTCCTGGATCTGCCCCTGGAAGATGAGCTGCTACTGTCTGTGGGTGGGGATATAATGAGGAAGGACTAAGAGCAGATTGGTGGTGAATCTAGGTCACATCCTCAGTTTGGGTGGAACTTATAACATAGATCCCAGAAGTGGTATCTGAATACAGGAGAAGAGGCTATCACTAAGAATAGGTGGGCAAGTGCTAGGGGACAGGTATATGGGCAGGAGAAAATGTACCGTTTAAGCCTGCTTCAATTCTTGTCAGCAGGTGCATGAACAAATTATTGAACAGAGGACACAAATGAAACCTGTCATTTCAGGCATCAAGTTAATTTAGTACTTCATTAGATGCCTCTTTCAAACTGAGTAACAACCATCATCCATCATTTTGTAAAATATCTGATAACAAGCTAAATTCACTCCTGTTTTATTTGAACATTGCCACACTGATAAAACAGGTTGTTCAATGCATCAGACTGCAGGGTGGGTCTACTGAATTGAACATATTGAATGACCATACAGGTGTTAAATGAGCCTAGGTGCCAGTCAAGCACAGTTAGCATCAACAAATGCATATTAGGCCGCTCATTCATACTGCCAGGACAAAAGTTAGAAGTGACACTGCCAATTTCATTATTTTCTTTGTCAAGGATTTTGTTTTCCTCAAGCGGTGGCTACTACCCCCCCAGCCCATCAACCATTACTAGAAAGACAGATGGTAAGCATGTTGAATGCAGCGAATTCTGTGTCAGAATGAAAGAATAATAACAGGAATAACTACCAATAAAGTGTCAACAAAAAATCTGCAGCAGGAACAGACTAAACCCACTCTGCTCCTCCTCATCTGTGCGATGATCAATAGGCTCATAATCCAAGTGTAAAACTAGTATTTTACCAAAACCCAATCAGCGTAATGATCTTGTCCACTCGTAAAATGACAGGTTCAGTCAGACAGGAATGGATGGAAGCCAAATTGGCTGCATTGGTCTGAATGGAGGTAGGAACAGGTTGATGAGGAATAGTGGAATCAGGGAGGAGGATTGGTGATTGCTGTGAAGATAGCCTGGGGGCTGAATGGAGTAATCAGAGGGATGATTGTGCTTAATGTCAGAGGTGGTACTGTGGAGTAGGGAAGGGGGGTACATGAATGAGGAAGGGAGAAATAGGGGTAAAATGGGTTGACATGTATTGTGTAATGTAACCTGTTACCAGATCATCTCCATTTAGCTGTGCTTCATGGCAGGGTCAGGCAAACACTTGAGGCAAAATACTAACATATTTTACATTTGACTCAGGTCAGACAGGGATATATCTTGTATTTTAGTGAGTTTTTGAAATATGACATGGTACTTTATTTAATTACTACACATGGCTACTCCATGCCAATACACACAAAACAAATTGGAATCTTTAGAAATGTTATTGTTTTTAGCTAAACCACTTCAAGAATGTGATTAATTTGCTTTGCACATCTCTTAACTTCATATTCTTACAGACATATATCAATTTGGCCGAATCATTGTTACACAAACAAATGAAAAAATTATGAACAAAGAATATTGGAGCTGCAACAAGAAATTGATTGATTTTTTCTTTTGAAGGGGCAAAGCAGTGTTTTTTTTGATAACTTAATCCTCATAGCATTCACTGACAAGGAGTAAGAAGAGAAAACCTGACAGGACATTCACCAAATGTACTTTTACTCATTCATAAATAATGACCATTGAGTTCAACAATTGGTCATGAAAACCTCCTTGTAATTATGTTGACAAGTGCAATCTATCCACACATCTATTAAAGCAAAACCCAATCAGAAGACAAGAGAACAATGCATTTGATTAATGACATCGGAAGGAACTATGGCCCCCCAAAACTGCTGATAACAATGTGGACCCACTGGAGCAGGAAGGAGAGATATCTTGTTCTTTTATTTCAGTCACAATTTATAATGACGTCGGTAGTGCTTAATCCAGAACAAAAAGCATTCAATTGGAGGGGAAATGTTCAATATCGGAGGGGGATTTCTCTCATTTGTAAAACACAATGATTTATTGGGTTGAAGAACATGCCTGACAGTGGTTTTTTTTATTAGATTGAGGAGTTCCTAGAGAAAGTAAAAAAAAACACCAACTGAATAGGATGTGTGGGAGTAGCAAACATTGTTTGATATTATGGATGTTCCATATATTTTATTTTGGTAACAATGACTTTCTCTGGATAGTTATAAATTTGTTAGTTTAATATTATTCTACCTACATCTGCAATGTTCTTCCAAAACCACAGACTAATCAAGCATTTATTAAATTTATCAGTTAATTTGATGCATTCACTCTATTACCAACATGTACATGTACGTCATAACTTCATTTTGTTTGGTTTTAGAAATCTGTCTGAATTTGTGATGTGTGTCATTATATGAAGTGACGGAATAGTTGAAATTGAGGAACACTTAATGTCCCTGGTAAGCCTAATAGTTATTTATGCTTATCTCTGGTCTAGTTTCAATGATGATCAAATTGAAGTTGTGTAGTTCCAACCTGCGAACAACATGCTTGGCAATGAGACCTTCCTAATAACAAACCTGGATACAATCAGCAGCAGGTAGGAATTATATATGAAATATTGATGCTAACATCACACCATGGAATGTGTAAAGTGCAAACAGACTACTGACTGCAAGGCAGCCAATGGACTCTCAGATACCTGCACAAGGTGGAAGTCACTGGCCTTTACATGAATTTGTATTTCTCATCAGACATGAACAACAGATGGATTGGAACAATACAAAAAGAGAAAGAAGAAGGTCCCACTCACACAACCCTAATTTCTCCCTGAAATAACGGGCAAACAACTGAATGAGGACACCTGTACAAGCTACCAAGTAGCCCTCTAATACATGAACAAAACCTCAAAGAACCTTCCAATATAACCTCCAATTAATGTTAAAGATATTCTGCAGAACAGACCAAGCTGAATAATACAAGCACAGGTCAAATGATGCAAAATTCAAGGAAAACTGTGGTCATACAGAAAACGTGGATGATAACAAAAGTTTCAGACAATAGACGTTTCAACATTGGTATATCTCAAAGGTTGAAGTAAAGCAAATATGCTAGATCCTGTCTTTACACCTGGATAAAATTTCATCGATCAACAGTCACAAAATGACAATATACAACTGGTGCAAATGAAAAACATGCAATGAGAGATTTAAACACGGAAGTGTAAAATGTGAACATTCACAGTCACTCACACACAGGGTAGGAAGAGACAAGTCAATTTTAGCCTTTAGAGACAGTGGCAGCCTGATGAAAGAAGAAACAAACAGAATGTTAAACAAGCGGAGAATATCAAAGATCTCTTTGTGAGGGGGGGATGACTTTTGAGATCAGTGAATCAAATGGGTCAGGAGACAATCAGAGGAGTTGATATAAAATTGGACTTGCACTGTTCTTGATGTCATCAGCTTATTAAACACGCTGTTTAATTTGAGGACAGGTGGTCACCTAGGTATCCCCCTAGCTTTCATTACTTTGACAGTCTTGTCCACACAGCAAGCAATCACAAGCCAAAGTCACATACTGAATGGTTTATTAGCAGGGCTCCATGGACTCTGTCTCGATCAGATTCTTAGCAAAACATCGGAGTGGATGGCAAATATCACGGATGGCCACCTAAATGCTGAGGCGATGAAGGCGAGGGCGGCCAAGTGTGCTGGCAATAAACTACGAGTGAGTCCTGACTGGGTAGGCCACAGCAGTATTCCCAGCACATGCCGCAGCTCCAAGCTCATGTTTTGATTTAAAATCCCACAGATTCCCTTATGGACCCCTTGTCAGATTGATTAGGTGAACAAGAGAAATCGTAAATATACTTCCCAGCAAAATTTCTCCCTGTGGAGCTGCGGCGATATCAGAAAAACCGCCCAGGCGTCCATGATACTGTGGGAGATGAGGCTAAGGAAACCAATTTGAACATCAGGAAGTAATGAGGAATTTCTTATTGAGGACCAGCTAGGGGGGGACCCCATTGAGAATTCTGGAGGCTCAGCAATAAGAGCAAATGGAATGAGGTTGGATTAGGTCTTTCCGCTATGCATCACCAGCGGTGAAGATATTAACTAAAACACATGCAGAGAGACAAACTTGTTATTCCCTGTGCACCAGTCGTAGAAGGGACAGCGAACGTATGCATACTCATGATACTTGGATGACTCTGGTGGTGAGGGGAAAATCCTGTCAACAGCTCTCAATGATGGTCTTTTATGGGGTGTCATAACTCAATATGAAAGCACAAGATAATGGTTGATTGACAGTGGAGTATGGTTAATGGTGCACAGTGTACGTTCAATTGGCATAGGGCAGGATTTGAATATTTACATTAAAATTTGTTATGAAAGGTTTGCAGATGTCAAATGGAAAATTATAAGGGTAGTACACGGAGGAAAAAAAATGGGAAAATAACTCAATATTTCAATCAGAGACTGACTGCTATATATGGTTACTGTAAATGTTAAAATGAATTTCTTGTAGCAAAGAGCCAATCACCACCCTAGCAAGGACAAACTATATACATTCCAATGTTTACAGCATCTCTTTTCAGACAAACTGAATTGAAATACTTAAAAAAAATCATGCCCAGGACATACACAACTCTGAGTATGTAAAAGGGTTAATTCAACCAAAATATCTGAGGTTTCTTTTTAGACTACCAGTAAAGCGACATTTCAACAAAAGGAAGAATGATGTATTTTACACTATATTACCATGGAGTTCTTTAACATGTTTCCTAGTTAGCTTAGATAGAGAAGCATACATTATGACAACTGTCAGGTAAGGGGAAAGTACTTTCAGTACATGTAACTTTAAATAGATAACACATTCTAGCCATTCCCACTCTTCAATTTTACTTCTTTTCCCAAAAAGGATAATTAATCATTTAAGCCTTTGTGTAAACTTTAAAAAGTAAATTTTTATACACATTTGAACAATCATTTGAAATATTATTTTACTTCATTTTAGTCGAGATATTTCACAGGTTTCATTTTTTAAATATGAATTATTTTAAAAAGCTGAGTGTGTTTGTACCCTTACACACAGCTACATGTACTTCTGCATTGAACAAACAAATCATATTTTAAACAGCACCTCTAACGAAGTTGAAGTTTTGTGTTTGGTTCATTTTATAACAGATTATACACCTGCCATACCGTCAGAAAACTATTTTATGGCATGAGGTTTCTTTTAGTGTACTAAAATCAAAGCTGAATTTGATGTTCGCAAAATGATTCAGCTTCATCTTTTGCAAAAACCACATTCATGTTTAATGTATGCAGATGTATTGTTTCTGACCCCTTAATGTCATTGTGTTACTCGGTACTGTTCAAGCAGTGTGTGTGTGCGCGCAGTGTATGTGGACGTGTAAGTAAGAAATATGCATGCACTTAGCTATTTTCCTGACATTATTTCGTGTTTTGATGGATTGTTCGAAATAATGAACATGCAAAAATCCTGAGTGGTCAGTGGATGTTCTCAGCATTGCCTTAAAATCCCAAAGTTAATTTTCTGAGGTTTCCAAAGAGGGATTTGAAGACACGCTGAAAGTGGGTTCCACTTTGTCAACCACATCACACGCGGTCAGATTTCAAGTTGACCAAGTGGTCTCTGATGTGCGGTGAGCATTTTGCAGAAAATTTTGCTGATGAAGCAACTATACTGCAGACTAAGTTGGGTTTGAAATCCCAGTTTGACTGAAGAAGGCTCTGTCTTGGCGTTGAAGTCTCCCTACCCTGTCAAAAATGTTCTGACTCCGAGTTTGACACGGCAGCGATCCGGCATGTCTGAAGAAGCATTTCGGAGAAGAGAAAGGGCCAGGATAGGATGGATTACTCTATTATCACTGTATTGAGAAATGGTTTCTTCAAAGGCCTCATAGCACTTTGTTTATGAAAAAATAAACTGTATACTGTCTGGGCAGAATTTACGCCATGTGCCACATTGTCCACCACGACGGGGACCTCAGGCTCAAGGCAGTAAGGCTCCTCACCATGAATGATTGATTCCTTGGTGTTCCCTTCGTTGTCTGACTGGGTGTCCTGCGAGTTGTCACCACTTGCTGACTCGTCTCACTCTTCGTCATTAAGTTCCTCTGAATACTCGCTTAAATCTTCCCAACTACTGTCAGATTCTGTTTAATTTCCGATCCAGACGTGCATGGATCTCGGGAAGCATGTGACTTAGTGACTGGAATGTACTGTATGTACACACAGGATGCCATGATGCATTATTCCTGTGTATACTGCTTCACTAAATAAGCGTGGGGGTCGACTTGCGTTATGATTGAAAAGCTGTCCTATCTAATATCTATAAATAAATCCTCACTGCGGATTATCAATTCATGGATACCAGACTAAGCTCCTTTCCTGCTGTTCCCTCCCTGTGTGAAGCAAATCATGGTAGGTCCTGTGTGTGTGCATGTAGCTCGTGCTTGTGCCTCTTTGGGTTTCTCCTCATTTCTGTTTTCTCCTCAATGACATCGTATAAACAAATGGCTGACATTTATGTTTTTCAGAATTCGCGTCTTGACACGCACAGAAAAAAATCCATTTTAAAAGTATTTGAGTAGGTTGTAAAACAAACGTTACTGCACTCAGTTTGGACACTTCCATATTTATTTAAACAGGTAAAATTCAGAAAGAACATATTTCATTTGGAAGTGCTCTTTAAAACAAATTTTTAAAAGAATGTTCATTTAACATTAAAAGAATCTTTTATTATTTTACATTCCTTTTTTTTTGTCTGTTCTAATTTTACTTGTGATATCTAGATGTGAACATGAAGGTCATTCCATTCATGGGATACCTATGTTGCGCAATCAACACATACATGAACCAAATGTCAGAAGACACATGTGAATGACCCATTTGCATTGATTAGAACAGCATTTATTGTTAATTGTAATCTTGATACCGAGTTATAAGGAACATGTACGAAGGAGTCATGCTATGTTGGGAACATAAACAACAAATGCTGTGTATACACAGGTAGCAAACATTTTAGGAGCACCTGGCAAATTGTTACAACTTGGCTTCGATTTTTAACAGTCTTCCCCACTGTAGCAATCCTACTGAGGCATGTACAGATGTACCACCACCCCAATGACGGCTTGTAATCTGTCTGCTGGACCAGCCAGCCATTCATCTCAGCAAGGCTACCTGTCATGATTTATCTACTCATTATAACAGAAGCCTGATTGGAAAGAGGCGGCAGATCAAAAATAACATTTGTAATTAACGCTTGTTGCACTTGATACTCTGTGGGGAGTAAGACTGAGAGAAGTCAGGTTACTCGAGATGGCGAAGGCCAAGGTTCATGGAGCTGTCCAGAAGAAAAATTGATGTCTCTTAGTGACATTACAAGGTACATAGTTGGCAAAAATTTGCAGAGAACAAAGCACCAGCAATAAATAGCATGGCATTTGGGACTCAGTGTCTCAGTTTTTGCTGGGTTAAACTTTACAGGCTTTAAAGGCCTAATCTCTACAATCTCTCTGAAATACTGGATGCAGTGGAAATGTGGCCACTAATACTGCCAGAGGGAGTCAGTTTCAGAGTTGTACTACAATCCTGGATAAAATTCTTGGGACACTTGGCAATAGCTGTATGCTCTCCAGTCCCCTCCCCCACTCCACCGATCAACATGTTGTCATGTCCAGACACAGCACAGACCATGCACATAAACTCAACATTGAAAGGGGGTCTGGGGGCTGGGGGCCCAACAAGATTTGACTAGGATTGTAGGAGAGGACAAATGGGTTTGACCTTGGCTGGCAAAGGATCAGTTTCCTCGCAAACATTTTTGTGCTGAGCACATTTTGGCACTTGGAAACTCGGTGAAATTAGCCCATGGAATAGACCAGCACTTAGCCAATCTTGTAATTATATAATTGTTGGTAGTGCTTTACGTTTTTCTGCTTGTAATTCGAATTATACAACAAGATAAAATAAAATTAATTAAAATATTCTTGTGTACATATGACCAAAGATGATACATGTAAATGTATGTTTACTTCGCTAAGCAACCAAATCTGTGGTGGCACTCTCAAGTGATAGCTATATAGCTTCGTTTTGGATGAACAAAGGGCTGGTAAATAGAGCTGTCAAGAACCTTGATTGGGTATTAGATACAACTGCTGTAGCCAACTACAAATGATTATTTTGAGAAATAGTACGGGTACATTTGACTGGATTACTTATCAATGCAGTAAAGGGGACAAATGGTCTACTGAAGTCAATTACTGTTTCAATTCCCCAAAAAATTTGACCAAAAAAGTCCTAACGCAAGAACTGTTAGATATTCACTGCACACTAAGATGTGTTCATTAAAAATCACTTAAGTTTGATGACTGTAAATGCTGAGTCAAGAGCAATGCAAGGAGGGAACCATTCCAGATGTTTTTCCTGACAGCCAATGAAATCAAATCCTTTGTATATGTTGATACAAGGACTGGAAACACTATGTTTATCTATAAAACAACACAGTCACCTGAAACACTAGCCAATAGCGAGCTTCAAGATAGTCAAGACAATTAAAAATTTATTGAGCATCTTAATTTACATATGCATAATGGCATGTCCATGCTTACAAACCTTGGCAAGGAGGATAGTATTGTAATTAATTGAAGTCCATTACAAGAGTATGTTACAGTCAACAGGTTGAGTTACAATACAACAGATGTAGATGGTAGTCTTACGGACATTTGATCTGCGTGTCAGGATCGGTTCATCTTTTTTGCATCTGTCTGATAGTGTCACTAACATACGAGCAAGGTGCTGATTTATAATCATTGTGCAACCTGTAACCATACACTTATGTACAGTTTTACACACACTGCCAAAGTAATTTTTAATAGGCTGTATTAATTTATGAGCTTTCTCGACTGACTTGTCATATTTGCTGACCAGAATGCAATCTTATAAGGCAAAACAGAGAACTAAACCTACTAACTCCAATTACACTTGCATGTGAATCAAACAGGACCCTGCAGGTGTCATCAGCTTCTCATTAAATGTGAGTTTCTTGTGTTTACTGTGCTACTTTTTTTTTTTACCCTGGATTGTTTTATCTGTTGCAGTCTTGCAGTCTAAATTGCTGATGTTCATGTGAATCAACTGCACACACCAAAAGATTCATTGACATGTACATGTACAAAGGTCACATGCAGTTCAGATCTACCAGTATGGTGTGATTTGGACAAAATGTGATAAAGTTTTCTTGATTTCCAGTCCAAGGTTCTGGGCAGATGCACTGCCATCTCTACTTATTCACAGCTTTCACTCTGATATGACATTTTTTGGGGTAAAATCTGCAATCCAATGGTCTCACCATTTTTGAAAAAATTGTGTCTGAAATTTGAAAGTCAAGAGTGTTTTAGTATGCAGTATTTGTGAGAGGTGTAAGCATATCCCATTCCTTTGAATATTATCTGTGACTCGGACAGATGTTGTTATTGAAATCTTATAATATTCAATCTCTCAATCCAACTAAAATGACACTGGGATGAAATCATGTCTGTCTCTAGGTTTCATTCAGCCTTTGTCATGTCTTTCTCTGTCATTTCAATGATTCGACACCACTCCACAATTCTTCAAAAGCTGTGAAGTGGGCAGATGTTGCTTTAAACGCAAAAAACTAAACCAAGATCAATGTCTGAACCCTCAAAATGTAAGACCCTTGAGAATTCCCTGGGAGAGAATTTTCATAAGACACTGCCCCAATGAGATTTGATCTTGTATTTGCCTTTGGATGCATGGACCAATCACAGGGGGTGATACAACCATGAAGACATAATGGTTGGAGCAACAACATGCAGATAATCCTCTAAGTTATGTAAGGGTTAATCCTGAAATCTGGATTTCGTGTGGAGGCTTCTCATTATCAGCCAAGCCTTCAAAGACTGCAAGAAGGATGTGGTGGCTTCATCAATGCAAAGAAGCTCACCTGAAGATGAGGTTGAGAAAACCTCAAAAGGATGTAAGACACTTGTTGAGACAACCACAATAGATGATGCTGTGAATAGACACATCCAGTCTTAGCAGGAGAGCGCCATATTATTAAAAAAAGTGGTAATTACCAACTGTGATGGAGTTTCTTTACTGTTGTAAGACCACAAAATATCAATCACATGGTCTTTTTGGAATGAAGAAATACGAGCAAGGAAACTTGAATGAGCATGGGATGGACTTTTAATGGACATTATCTACTTTAGTTTGAATTGAAGCATGCATTACAACCACAAAGAAGTTGAATAAAAACCACAGTTGAAAGCAGGGTTGTAAAACTAGTCAGACATATTCATTGGTCAGTCTGTAGAATACAAGTAATTGATCATTTAGGGCTTATTATTAAACATGGTACTCACTCTCCCTGTTTTTTTTCAACAAAAAAAATGATGGTGACCTTCGTGTGAAAAAGCTGATGCAACTTATAAACTCCGCCAGTTTTGGAGAGTAGCTCAAGGTAAACAAATGGACATAACCCAATTTATAAATGAAACTTGAAATGATAGCAGCAGGTAACCTTGTCCCTTTTGGGGGCGTGGTAATGGTAGGAAGAGGGAAGACAAAAACACAGTTTTATATTTCCATGCACTTTATGAAGTTACATCCACAGATCCATTGCTTTTTCCAAACATTTACAAACTACTAATTAATTTACCGATCTTAACTGACTTTACATTTTAAAACGATGCAATCTTTGTTTTTAAACTCAGAATTAACAAGGTAGTGAGAGAAGCAAGACAATTGCCTTTTTTGAAGTTTGTCCACTGCACAATGAAGTAATGGATAGCAGAGTTTTGATGAACCACAAAGTAGAAATATGTAGTGTGCCAGTTGGTGTAGCAACTATGTACATGTATATGCCCAGGCCAAGGAGTTGCAAAACTTACATGTCAGTCAGTCAGCAAATCACTGACAGGCCTAGCCACGTTGAAGATAATGGTGAATGAACCGAAAAATCTCATGCTGCTTAGCTTGCAAGAGGTGACATCGCAGCCCAAATATTGTACTAGGCTCTTGAAGGAGAAGCCGATTATGCAGAGGAGAATGAATACAGAACGTGTTGGGTGTGTCTTACAATCATCCTCCTTCCAAGAAGATTAGGAGAAATCACAGTTGGACCTACATGTGCACCCATCGTCCCCTATTCAGTCTAAAGTAACCCCCCCTGTTATACCCCTGGGTACTGGGCTAGGTTTCCTGAAGGTTACTACCTTAAGCTGGTTAAAGATAAAACAATGCCCATTACCAGAGGATTTGGTATCAAGGCAAGTCTTTTCAGCAGATGCTTTTTAACAAAACCTTCCAGACGGATTTCTTGACATTGCGGGAGCACATTCTTAAGACGTCTTAACAACCTTGCCTGACTACGATGAGAAAGACTTCGCCTGTTTCATTGTTAGATTGATGGGAACATTGTTACAAAACACGCAGCTGGTTAGGAAGGCTCTTGTTCACTTCAGAACCATGTTAACCTTCTTAGAGGGGATAGTGAGAAGGCTTCTTTTAGAGGGATGGCACTGTAGGGCCAATTACAATCCTATTCATTAGAACATGGCTCTAGATTTGTCCAGGTACAATGTGCACCACAATCTTCTTCTTTTTTCTTTCATAATGAGGGTTGATCGTTTGGCAAGAGGTGGAACAGCCATAAAGAACTGAAAAAGGAAAATGGCTGGGTGAATTAAATGTCTTGTATCTGATTTCATAATAGCCTTTTTGTTTGTCATCAGGAGGGCATTACCATCTTCAAGAGGTCACATTTCAAATTTACAGTTGATGCTATGCAAACATCATCTCTTGCATTTACACATACATACATAGTGCAGAAAAATTTTTTTGGATATTGATTTAAAAGAAATGCACGGTAAGGAAAGGGTTTCCTTTTAATATGGACCACTGACTGTGAATTTCCATTCATTTCATGCAGAGCCATATAAGGTGCAACAGTAGAGCACATTAGCTTAAAGTGTAAAAAAATCCCTAACTGTTTGTCATATACATGTATGGGGGTCACATTGCATTTTGAAGTTTGCTCTGGTTGGAGCTAGGGAATTCCCTTGATGTCTGTAGGTTTTTCTACTACATAGGCACAGATAAAGAAACTGGTGAGCAAAGTGGGTCAGCGAATGAAATGCTTACTATGAATCTTGTCCTTTCTTTTCCTGGTTTTTCTGAGCTCCACTTTCTTTACAACACATACCCTAAACTCTGAATAATTCAGAATTTTGGTTAGTTAAGTTAGGGGTCTCTGAACCAGTGGAGAGAAACAGGACTTTATTTTCAATTGGCCCCAAATCCGTTCCCACAGCACAACACCACGCTGTTCCTGTATTGGTCCAACAGGGCCAATCTGATTTTCTATTCAATACGATTAGTACCAGATAATCGCTTAAGAACCAAGTGGTATTGTTAGCCAGAGAAGTGACGCTCTATAAAACCGTGTAACCACTGTCTCAATGATTCATGCCTTGTTAAACAACTGTTGTTCCATCGCAGAGAAAGTTAGTTTATTTGGCAAAGTTCCTATTACTAAAACTGTAAAATGCACTGATTTGACACTTTTAAGGATATTCTTACATTATATTGACAAAACATAGAAATGACAATCCCTTTGCTTGCATGCCCAACGGCATCAATAACAGAACATGCCTCAACATTCCACACCTGATCGATGTTCCACATACTCAATTATTCATACTCTATAGATTTATGGATTTCAGGATTTTGGAAGTTGTCAAAGGTCTCCCATTGTCACTGAACTGCAACAAATCCACAAATCCTCCAAATCCACGTCCGTGCAATGCTGTTCAAATAAAGCACAGCCTCTTGGCCACAATAGCCTGGGAGATAGTCTTGGATTGACTGATGAAAAGAACGGGATTACTTGCAAAGAAGTTTATCTATCATTCCAACAGCTGAAAGCTAAGGGCCAAATATGGCAAACTTTCCCAGGCTCGTTTTTGTCAAACAGCTTCAACAAATAATGCCACACTTCAGTGTGTAATAAATCCACCCACCTCCAAGTTATATATTTCTCTTACTGCTCATTTCAAATTGCCAGGGAACATAGAACAGTACCACCACTACCTTGGAAACTAACTGCTATTGGGAATCAACGTAATACAGATAGACGACAGCAGTTCAGATCAATACATGGCTTATGACTATTGACTATTTCTAGAGCATACGACAGGTGATGAAAGCACATCATTTTCTCACCAAATACTATCAAACTGAATGCAAAGGAAGAGTTTTATGTAAGATGTGATCTTAATGTCACAAATGTGTAATTTGATGTCAGTGCAGAAAGTGCACTTCAAAGGTCCTTCGATTTGGAGAATTTCGTTTAGAAATTAGAAATATGCATGTAAGAAACTTAGACACATCCAGACTTTACACTTTTGGGGCTCTGAAAAAAATGAAATAATTTGTGTTTTTTTTACCATTCAGACTTTTCCTTCATGCATAATAAGTTCACAACAATGGTGAATAATAACGAAAATTGTTCTCAAACATTCCAAGCCATGACTCTGTCCAAACTAAACGAGACAGGTAAATTCCTCTCATTGGTTAGAATATCTACTGGTACTGTGTGCAGTAATACACGTGCCAAATACATGTCCATTCAATTATAAATCAACCTGCGCATGTTTTACAATGGTAATGTTCAAACTCAATCACATTTTCCCATGGTGTGCACAAAGGTTGGCAAACCTTTTTGACCTGAACCCAAATGCATACACATGTAAATGTACCAGGATAAAAATAAATGGGGGCACTGGAAGATTCCAAGCTCGTAATCATATTTGGTGCTGGTCTTGGGCCCAAGACGCCTTTCACGGTGTTGCAATCTGACATATGTGTGAAGTTACTGTGGTGCACCATTTGTAAGATTCATTGTGGCAGTGCCCTCTTTTTATGTATACCAGCCGCTTGTGATAGGAAGTCGTCTGGTGATGGTTGTGTCACTGAATAAACTACAGGAAGGTCTTGGAACCAAGACTAATTTGGTACTTAGAGGGTAACACAAAAAAGATTGACAGGGTAAGCATAGTATGGTCAAATAAAGTGAACCCCAAACTTATACTTAGCTGTCAGACACTGATGGATCTTGTTGCTAAATTCAAACAGATAAAAACAGGCTACTGCACAACATGTTAAGGTGGCGATCACCTGTTGCGCAGGTGCCATATGAAGCATAGTCCTTTTCAAATACTTGGGGTTGGGGGTTCAGTCAAAGTATCTAATTCAGCATTAAAGAATTTTCATTCTTCCTAAACACACCTATGAATCAACTGTTCTGAAATCCAAACTAAAAGCTGCATGTGTCCAACCTGGTTTCGATTCCTTTTGATTGGAACAACAATTTTTCTGAGTGAGTGATCAGTTAGCTGGCCATCTATTTGGCTAATGGCTGGTTGCATTTTTGACAAAGGGCTGGGAGATGGAAGACGAGGGAAAGGGCAGCTTGGAAAGTGGGAAGTAGGAAAAAACATCGACAAAACCATTGGGTGTGACTATTAATAATAAATGAAAGGATTTCAAGGACAAAGTCATCTACTCTACTTAGGAACTCAGTGGCAGAGGCAAATTGACTTGGACTCAATCAGCAAGCTTCCATGGAGGTACATTTGTTGTGGCTACCGGTACATTGCTCCTTAAAAAGTTACATTTTCCAGTTTATGGTGGTAGAGCATGATTTTTGATCTGTTTTCATCAATTTCTAAAAGCAAACAAAATTATCCATCCACAGGAAATAAGTATGGAGTTGTTAAAAGATTTGAAGCTTGGCAACAAAAATTCGGCCACAACTTGATGGTGTGCCCTCACAAATCACATTCCAAATTTATACTTTCAAAAAGATGTCATCAACAGCCACAAACCTCCTCACAAAAAAATGATAGTTTCCAAAAAATTGGCTGATCGTATTTTTCTGGATACCTCTTTGAAAACATAAAACACAATATATGGTTATTCTCTACATTTGACCAAAGCAAAATGGAATCCAACTTATTGCCTTCTACTACCTCACAAAGACAAAGAACGTATAAAATATTTATGGCTGCTTACCACGCTAAGCCACAGAGAATAATGACATGAAAACTGGCTCCCGTCCAGCCAATTACCAACACAAAGTACACGTACATGTGCATGTCGTGTTACTAATTTTGTTTCTAACCTGTATTTTCAAATTATCGAGTCCTTAACAAAGATTCAAGGGACGAGAAAACGATTTGTTCTACCCTCACAAATACAGAGGTAATCAAAAAGTAAGAAGTTATCATTCATAAAACCTGAATATCCATGTCATTATTCATGGAATTTAATCACAACGATGTAATTGTTGAAAAATTGAGGACTAAAGACACTCTGTGGGGAAGTTATCTTTGCCTACCAGTACAAATCCATTATATGATGATTGATTTTTGTGTTTAAATACAGTAAAAATGGTGTGATACAATGGCTCACATTTAGCTTATGTTTCACAGAGCTGTTTTATTGTACCTGTAAAAATGTCAAGTAAAGTACTTGCTTGCAAAATAGAAAAATGGTGAAGTAAATTGATTTTTCTGATCGGTTCAATCTACTCTCTTCCAGCATCTGTGCACAAACATACATGTACATGTCCAGTTAGTTCAGGTATATTTTATTAATCATATAATGCTCAAAACAGAAATGAAATTGTTGTCCTTGTGAGGAATCAATAAACTCGTAACCAAAGTAAAAAAAAGAGTGATATGTGCATCAAAATCCTGAAAGGACAGTTACATAAAATATGCGGTGCAACCGGGTATAGGAATGATTAAAACACTCAGATGACATAAAAACTATGTTTTACAGTACCAAAATTGAAATAAAAAGGCATCCTACCCACAGTTTCAAAGAAACCACCACCAGTAAACAAACATTACCAAATATTACACATGTCTCTAAAAACAGCAAATTGCAGTACTTAGCCAACCCCTATCATATCTTTGGCCAGCAAGGATGAAAGTTATCTAACAAACTATTTATTGAAAAGATGAATAGCACTTGGAAGAAATGAGAACTTGTGACGGTTTGTTTTTATCAAAGAGGAACAATCCTGCTAGACCAACTGAAAATGACATGTGGGTGCAGAGGATGAGTACGTCCGTGTAAATAGTCTCCAATTTGGTTAACAGAGCTCTCTCATAAATTACAAGAAGCTCTTTAACATTGGTTTCAAAACTTCCGATAATCTTACTTGCTATTTTAGGAATTCGTTGAAGTTTTCTCATGCTTCAGCATGTATTTCCTTTATTACTACAGGACAAATAAAGCTTCAGCATAAAAATATAACTTCTGTTTTGGTTTTGTGGCAAAATGATGCTGTAAACATTTAACTTTGCATTAATTAGGTACTTCAAAGTTCTCTCTTCTTTTTTAATAGATCAGACTTAATGGTAAAAGTGTGTAAATTTTCTTTTTGGAAATGAATAATCATAACATCATACCATAATTATTCAACCTACCATTGATATTTAAAGTTCAGTTTTGAATTTTGCAAAAAAACAACAACCTGTTTACAGGGTAAAGTTCTGTTAGACCTTAAAGCAAATAAGACCTTTGATCAAACTATTGGAAACTGAAAGATTCAGTACCCCTAGCTTTTACAGATTCTTTTGGAGTCAACAAGGTGTTGTCTGAGGATATCGGGAAGGGAGGGGGAAGTTAGGGCGATGGGAAATAATGACAGTTCATTTTAATAATCTTTGGCTTCACTATTACTACTTCATGGGATTACAAGACAAACTAGACCCCTTGGAACATTTATCCTGGACATCAATTTAATTTGATCTCATCATTAAAAGGCAATCAGAAGAACCAGCTTCAATTTGTTGCTACCTCACAGAGAGGACAAAAAGTCTCTGTACAAAAGGAAATGGCAGAGACTTGTTAACTTCTCCAGAGAATAGAGAATGTTGGCTTTTGTTATTGACTGAGAAGCGTCCTTGCTTTTACCAGCTTCTCATAATGTCCCACCCAATCGATAGTATCTCAGCCAACATGAATAGATTTTTCTTCCTGAGATGTTAGACACCGCTGGCATGTTGAGGGGTTTAAGAGCTTAACACTAAAACAGACTAGACTTAGGACTTCCCCCCACAGAAGGATTCTATTATCTCCAGGTTTGGGGGTTAGGTCAGGGATTAGGACTAAATCACATGGGGGCAAATCCAGGGGGCAAAGGATAAAATACCCTGGTACAGGGGTAAATTCATAATGGGAAGAAGGGTGGACTCTGTTCTGTCAATAAGTCTAGCCTGAGGGGGTTAGTCTTGCCCAGAAACAATCACAGGGGTGATTTAAGGGAGACCTGTTAGAGAAGTAGAATGGATTTGGAGATAATGCTAATCAATAGCTGGTGGGATTACTTGTGTTGGGAATGTTTCAACAGATCAATCTGAGACTATGGTGCAACATCCGGTCATAATGCCTGGTTTGCGTACAATGTGGACAAATCCTTTAAATATCGACAACAAGGTGGTTTTGAACAGGACCAAGGAACAACGAGATTGTCTGGGGAAAGCTTTTGAAGTGGCTAAGAAACATGGTTTCACCTTTGCCATGCATCCAAGGAAGAAAATTCACCTGGTATTTAAGAGTATGTCACATAGGTAAAAGTGACTGAATGCTGAACATCAGCTGAAATTTCTCAAATTAACAGACAACCTCAAGTAATGGCAATATTTCAAAGGCACAAGAATATTGCTGTGATTCCAAAGCCATTTTTCCCACTGTATGTGGAGAGAGCACTTTAGTCTGCTAAGCAGTAAAGGTTGTTATTGCCCTAGAGCATGGAATATGTCTAGGGTAAATTTAATTGGCAGTTACACATTTGCTTGGTATTTTGGTTTACATGTATGCTACAACTCTGAAGCAACCAACGATAACCTGGATTATTTTTCTTCACTTTGGTCTGTTTCTTTGTATTTAGTATGCTTCTGATATTCAGAGATTCGGGCATTTGTAAACCACTTTGTCACAGTGATTTGCTGATAGTCTGAAGTGCGAGTAAAATGAGATTTAAAAACTTGCTCTTGGGCAAATGACTAAATACGGTTGAAGATCTAATTTGAAGATATGACTTTGACAACATGACTCCCTTGCAAGCTTACACCTGTTGCAGCCTCTCATCATGAGACTTGGACATTTTACAAGAGATTTCTGATGGCACATGAACGATTATGGTGGGAGCATTATCCAAAGTTGACTGGCTTTCAAATGCTAAACTTCCCATTGACTAATGGTGCAGGACTGAAGGACTGTTATTTGCTCTGAGGAAAGCAAATGTGGATGTTTCGGTTTGAGCAAGCAGCACTGTCATCATCATTATTATCAGCATTGCCTCATTACATGTTGCTGGTGAACTGAAGCATGTCCAAACTACATTCTGGTCTCCGAGGACACCAGTTCACAGACACCTGTCTTATACAGCAAACTCACTGTTACATGCCCTATGTTACCAGTGACATGATGGGCACCAACTATCACTATGACCTCCTACTTGAGATCGCTTCCTAAAGAGACAAATTAGTAATGATGTGTCAATAGTAGAAAGCAGCCTCTCCAACATTGTTGTACAATGACCACTTCAGCGGGGGATGATGTGTGTCAAATCTCCTACCCATTTGTTGCACTTCAGTGCCAGACCAACAGACAACCAAAATGTCTGCTCAACGAAAATGCCAATAAATATTTCACATGTGAATGAAAAGCAATCTCAATTTGGGAGTGGTAGACCATTAACACAAATTACACAGCAATACTTTACAAATTAGAATCCATCTTGGCATGAGGTGTTCAGTCAAGCATGGAGAGTGGCAGTAATCACTGTAGGTAGGCACTGTTGATCAGGGACTGCCTGCCATTTGCAATCTGTCTGCAGTGCAATGTACCCAACTATCTTAATAAACATCTTTGTTTTCCCACTCCTAGGCCAGAATCCCTGTATTTGTCTGACCTCTAAGGATATCATCGCATTCTTGTACTATGATATGACACTTTGCTTCTGCACATGAATGGTTATTGTGCTTTCATTAAATTCTCTCATCATCAGAAGGTTAAATCAAAATTGATGCAGGAAAAACAAATAACAATTTTACAATTAAATGTGATATTTCTGGGACAAACTTTCAGTGATGAAAATGATTTATTAAATGATTCTTTTTATTTTCAACC
Organism: Acanthaster planci; assembly: GCF_001949145.1. The sequence goes on along the minus strand of NW_019091381.1, from coordinate 363,891 downwards.
AGAACTTGCATTAAAATTCTATCCATTTAGTGAAAGAGACAGAACTGCCTCACTTTTGACAGAAACTTTTAATGAGTGTTTTTTACTACCGCACAGTCCAAAGAGTTCCAGACTGTGTCATTTTCAGTCCGTCTTGAAGCCATTTGATGTTGTTGCTCATAGTCCCTGCCCTTGATTTTCACAGTCCAAACAAGTGCCTAGTTTTTCAGTGCAATATTAGTCCTTGGTTTTGATCTCTACAGAGTGCTAGGACTCAGCTTCATTTCACAGGAAGAAATGAATACCAGCAAAAACAGAACAGAAAAACCTCATCAAAATGAACTTGATTAAAAACGGAAATATGAAACTAACAGTGCATTAGGACTTGCATCTGTTTAAATATTATTCTGTTCTCATGTGCACTTTTGTGGTGTTCCAGACTCCAATGTTCATTGTACATGTTCAAGTGAAAGAACAGTTGCTGCACCACACTTGTAATAATGCAAGTAAATAATAAAGTTTAGAAAGTGCTCACTGTTGCTAAAAGTTACCAAATTTGCAGAGGTTTGTTCTGAATCAGGGTGGTGGTAAGTTACTGTGAGGAAACCCAGTGAATTCTACATTGATGTTTTGTGAGAACAGCGCTCCACAGTGGAAAATAAGTTAACTGTTGCTCTTTTACCGTAATTGGACAACACTTCAACACCCTACCCCACTCCATGGGGGATATGCATGTCTATATCTTAGCAACCATGCAGACTGATGAAATGCGGACAGAGCGAGAGAAGCCTTTATCTTTCCACCTTGGAACACTGTTCCCGCATGGCATTACTTTGGTATTCACCGTGTTTTGTCACAGCAAGTTACGGCCAACTTAATGATGGAAAAATGTACCCAAATTTGGCAGCGGAAGGCACTTTTTCAACTTTATTGTTTAGAAATGTACATGTTACTTTTAAGTGGTTGGAAAATTTCTGGATCAACATGTACATTTTACAACTGCTGATGTAATCACTCGAAACTTTTCATTTATGTTTGTGAAAATAAAAACAAGATTCTAGACAACTGGTCAGTAGGCTAGTTGGCGCAACTGACCATGGTATTATCCCAGATAGGCATATGAATATTCAAAAACAAAACTGCATTCCATCTGTTGCTGGCTGGGTAACCCTGGCACAAAGTCTGTCACTTCTAAAACACCAGTCACGGATCATGACTTCAATTTTGTTGAAAAAGCCATTAGTGAATTAGCTCCACATACAAAATTTAGCACATTTTATATCAAGATGAGACATGCTCAGGCAGAGGCTGGTGATGGGGGATAGGGTGTACTATTCACCACTCATTAACGAGATTGTGAACCCCCTGTTATGGTGGCTTTATAGTCCCTCATAATGTATTAATAATGAGGAAAACGACGACAGCGAGTGTCAATAATAGAGAGTGATTCTCTCTTGCAGGCAGAGTTGCCGCGAATTCTAAGAACATTCACAAATCAAATGACTAATAAGGATATCATCACTGTTTTGTTATTATCACAGGAGAAAAGAGATGACAGTTACAAAACAGTCTAAAAATATATTCTCCTAGAACAGAACTGTCTCGAAATCTGTCAAATGGATGAGATTGGAATACAACAGAATCCTTTTCAAAAATCTTTCTTTCCTTCTTGCCATTTCTGGGAATTTCTTTGCTTGTGAGAGCATTGAAAATATATAGTTTTAGAATAGAACAGTCCAGATTACTTCAAGACAGTACACTGAACTTTTGTTCCAGATGTTTAATTTGTCTGTGTTTAATTTTGCACGAGAATGGAGACTCAAGTTTTTTTTGTGGCAAACTTCAGAGATTAAAGATATTTCCCCAGTTCTATCACGAGAATATGAGCTGCAGGAGTTAAAACAAAAATCACAGAAACAGATAAAACAAGGACTTTGAGGACAAGTTTCTGAAGTGGTTTCAAAAGTGCGGCACTCTCTGAAAATAAAGGGACATGAAGTAATTACATGAAGAACCGATGGGCCTTGGAACTTTCAGGAATTATGGTAACGATCCTTACTCCTGCATCATGCATGGTGGTGGCTTGTAAAAGCTTATTAAACATTCATCAAAGCTTTTAAGATAAAAACCACTGAATTAGGCTGCTTGTGAACTGATCTGTGACAACAAATAAAATCAAGTTCAATAATTGAGTCATGAGCTACATGTATGAACGTCTGTCTATGTGAGTTGGAATAAGACAAGGAAGTGTTTAGTTGTCATGGAAGTGTTTGGTCGTCATGATGACCGAGCCTACAGGTACATAACACCAAGAGTGTCAAATAGTATCATGTAAAGTTTAAAGATAGTAACTAAAAGCCTCCAGAGGCTGACCATTTTCAAGGTAAAATAGGGCTGTAAAAACAACGATCAACGATCAACCAATGAATCCAAGAGGTATAGCAGGTAATCATCTGAGCTATCCACTAAAATATTACTGGGTCAAACAACACAACTTATTCACAATAAGCTACTTATTATGAAGAAATCTGAGTGAATACAAGCTTGGAAGGATTGAATTCTGGTCTGTTGGTCATGACTGGCTAATCACAACCCGCGCCTGCAAAGTGCATTCAACCTTTACCACAGAGAGCTGGATGATAGAGGGCAGCATGGAACATTTATCACATATAAGGCAGACAGATTAGGGACATGTCCAAATCAAGTGGCTGAGGCTAAGAGTAATACATGAACCTACATGTATGGGAAGTGCCTACAGCTGCCAGCCAGTCATAGCCATAACATTCACACTGCCCCAGGCATACACATGCTGTTGGTTCCATGAGCAGATGGCAGTACAAAAGCCAACAATGCATACAACCAACAGAGGGCGATATTTACAATTAAGACAATATGGAAGCAAAATATTCAGTTCCCTGAACCAATCGTATGGACTGTGTAAATATGCAGTTGTAAACATGCAGTTGTAACAAGGTGCTAACATCAAACGTTTATTTTTCAAATAAATATTACACATACTGAACCACATGTAGGGTTACCAGAAATAAGTTCAGTTGGATCTATCACACACTTTATACTTTCCCAATCTAAATGGTTGTTCTTCATATTGTGTAACTCTTTCCTATGGCCTCCAACGTGGTTTCTCAAGATTTCTATAAGAAATAATTCTTCTCTCTTCTGTTACTTTAAAAACAATCTTGCAAGAAAACCCTTTGCAGCACTCCCAAAAAAAAAAAAAAAGGGCAGGCTGGTGTTAATGGCACTTGATTGTGAGTAAATCTACAGATAAGAATCTAAATCTCAAGGGATTTGGACTCTTGCCATTAACTGTGGCAAATAAACTCCTGAGAAAGTGCCAAGGGTGGGGAAGAGGCAGGAAGATTGGTCTTATCTCCTCTGATTCTTGTCTTAAGATGCAGTAATGGAAGAAACACCTTGAGAAGAGGCACTAGGAGGAAGATGGTTTATCCTTATCTAACATTTGCCAGACAGCAGGCAATGTGTTGTCCCAGATACTGGATTTAAGATCAGGCTGAAAAAAAAAGGCTTTCTACCTATAGGGTAATTCATTAGAGCAGAGACATTGAAAGTTGAAACAAATAGAGAAAAGGGAAATGTGGGGAAATTCAAATTAAGTTTGTAATGGTGTACATCATTTCAGAAGATTCAAGTGAATGCATTCGTAATCTTATTTCATAATTTACATGTATGAAACTCTTTCGCTGCATTAATGCAAAGGTAATTTGCTTTTTAATTGCTTGAATGATGGTACAGCAGAGTAGATGTAATGTTGCTTTGAGAAATCCACATTTACAGCAAAATTAGATGAGTTCGAATGAGCATTTCTAAGGAAGATAATAACCGGAAGCTCTTCAAACTTTTCCATCCTCTCAGGAATATACAGCCAATCTACAGCATTTTTTCTGCTTTGATGCCCTGATAAAATGTCCTCCCAGACCACAGCACCAATAATCTTATCTTTGCCGTTATTCTCAAAAGGGACTAACTTGTGGGCATGGCCTGTAGGCTTACATGGAGGCAAAGCTGGCAGATGGCATGTACGATTTTGCCTGGTGGATTTACAGGTACCTCTTTCTCTGACTTTTTTCATTTTTTTTTTATCTTCCTTCTGTTCAGGTCACTTGAGTTAAGTTGGGTGATGTGATTTAGAGGATTATTAATGGTAGACTGGCAAAGCTGACCCATTTTGGAGCTTAACACTATCTCTTGGGAATACTTTTTCATTCATTGAGTATTAATGTTTACGGCATGCTCTAATTATTCAATAAAAGAAAAACAATATGGGTTTTCCCAATAGGGCGCCTCCAAGAGTTTGCAACGTGTTGGCCAATCACAATGTGTGAAATCTGTCGATCCTTACCAAATGCGCATTTGGTCGACAGATTTCGCGCGTTGCAATTGGCTAATACGTTGCAAACTCTTGGAGGCGCACTATTGTGAATCGCCCGTAATGTCAACAGGTTAACATGCTGACCTTTGAACCTTAAGCAACATCGAAAAACAAGCTGAGACACAAGATGTCTTCTACAAGTTGCGGACAATTTTGGCATGGTTACAACATTCCAGCATTGATCAAAAGAGATGTTAAAAAATCTGATGTCCAACATGATTTGCTAAGATTTGCCATTAATAACAATTTCAGAGATTTCTTCACCTGTTCCAGCAAATGAATACATATGCAAGCCTGTCAATTATATCTTTAGTTGCATCACGAACTGACGTATCATGGATAGTTGCTGCACCAACTGTCGTATCGTATGCACAAAGTCTATGGGCAATACTGGTATGTCACTTTATGGTGCATCAAACTATCTTATATGTCACTTCATGTTACGCCAAAACTATCCTACAAGTCACTTCATGGTGAACTAAACTATCCAATATGTCACTTCATGGTACACCAAAACTATCCTATATGTCACTTCATGGTGCACCAAAACTATCCTATATGTCACTTCATGGAGCGCCAAAACTATCCTACATGTCATTTTATGGTGAACCAAAACTATCCTATACGTCACTTCATGGTGCACCAAAACTATCCTACAAGTCACTCCATGGTTAAACCGACACAGTGTATGTGAGGAATGACATACATGTATATGGTCAAGCACAACTCAATTATACACAAACAGAAGACGAAACCGTAAAGGTAGAACAAATCTCTGTCAACCTTGCAATGCTTTCTAGGACAAAATCTGATATTTGCTGTCAAGAAGTCTCACATTTTCACAGCAAGTTTATGTGCACATAAAAATCTTTTTAGCTTAGGTATTTCATGCGATCACTCAGAGAATTTGTCTTTTACATGTAAATCTGCCGTGTCACTTGATATGCAAATCTGCTGAAACTCGTCCAACCACACATAAAACTTGTCATGGATTAGAGCAAGGAGGATGGCATGGCATTTAAATCCTTTGAAGTGGTTGTTGACATTGAGATGCAAATCAAATAAATGCGCTCATTCTCTCATCCCTCAACAGCTGTATTTGTAGGATTGCTTTGAAATTGACATTGAATCTGATTAGGAAGGAAAACGTTTCTAAAAGTTGTCAAATAGTTGTGTAATTTTGAGTAAATCACAGATAAGAAATTGTCAGTTTGTCTCTCAAGGACTGTACAAGAAAATGATGGAAATGGGTACGCTATTTTTACCACTTGTGATGAAAACAAATGTCACACAGGTGAGTTTTTCCCAAATGTTTAAGTCTAACTGGGAAAGACTTTTGGTTTATTCACCAATGAACTCATTCCCATTTTGTGCTTGAATGAACTCACATGTTCTTGAACCTTTGAAAACTGATACATGTATACAACTTCAGTACTCACATTTGTAGAAGCAACACACTTAGCATGGTCCAGCCAGCAGGTTTAAATGTGATGTTAGTACTACTCAAGTGAAAGGTGCGAATCAACGCTTGAAGATCAGATGACATGTCACGCATAGACAGCCCCAATGGTGTAAGCATTTCAGAAAAGCTGAAATATGGATCCCACAAAATGCGATTCTTAACAATATTAACGAAAAGCTGAACATGTTCAAATGAATAATTTTGATTTTCTTTAATGAGTGCTTCTTATAATTAAAATACAGAGAAAAAAGAAACTTTGTTTATATTTATCAAGTGAAACACAAATGTTAATTAATGACTTTAAAAGTTCAGCAGGCAAAAGAAGTAAAAAATCCCACCACTCGCACCAGGAAGCTTTTAAAAGTGACTTCAAAATTGAAGAAAACTGGGGGGGGGGGTGTTTTAAGAACAGGTCACCAAAAATTTCAGTGATTAAAATGACAGGAAAGCTCCTTACACTCTGTTGAGTCGGTCGGAAAGTATCTTCCTTCTAATTGCCATCTGAGATTTGGAATCAACCAGAGGAAATCGTAGAGTTCGATCAACACCTTCCTCCTAATGACAAGAATCATAAATGCAAGAATGACGACTGATGAATCAAGCATTGCTACATGTATATGAGCAGATCCCATGCTAGAAAAGGTTAACGTCTCGGCAATCAATGAGGATACACATTCCACCCCCCCCAACAAAAGAAGACACGCCCACTCCCTAATCTTTTCCTAACATATCACGGGACAAATCACAATGTATCTGAACATGTGTTACCTGCTTCTCCTCGTTTTGGGCCTTCTTTTTCTTCTCTTTGATGTCCAGGTAACTGCTGCAATAAAACTCCTGCACCTTGAGTGAATATTGTTTGGTTTCTTCCTTCAATTTATCCATGCCCGGTAAAGGTTTTGCTGGAGGTAAAGAAGGCTCTGTTGGGTCTGCCGAAGGGTCACGGGTCATGGTAACAGGGTCAGAGGTCAAGTTTTGCATTTCAAGGTTAACGCCTGCTTGTTGAGATGGTGCACACTGACGTGAAGAACCTCCCATTAGAAATTCTCGTGTTTCGTTCGAGGTCCATTCCATAACTGTTCTACTGACAGACTGGAACAAGGATGTCTCATCCATAACTTGGGGACTAGATTCCTTCATTTTCCTCTTTGCTTTCTTCTTTTTTACTGCTTGAACATCTCCTGAAGCATCTCCTTGATCAGGACTGGGTGATGGTTTATTAATGCCAAGAGCCACACAACCAGTTGTTATGTCAGAATTAGATCCATCAATGCTTGCTAAGTAGTCTTGCTCTGAGTCCTCTGCACTTTTGTATCTGTTAAATTGCGCATTCTTGATTTGTTGTTCTTCTATGGCTTCAGATTTCTCATATATTTCCCCAGAGCAGCAACCATGAATGTTATCTTCAGGAGGTGATGTAGTGTCTTGCACTTCTAGGCTTCCAAATTCCTGTTTTGGATAATTGTCAGAATCTTTGCATTGTACAGATCTTCTCTGTTCACTTTGAGGTGTTGTTGGATTTCTACCAATCTCAGCCAACTCCTGCAACCTTTCTCTCTTCCGTGTATCAGCAAAAGTCAAGTTAGAGAGGTCATCTTCAAGAAGACCCACAATTTCATTCTTTAAGGGTTCATCTTTATCGCTGCTGTCTACTTCACCAACATCTTGAGAGTGGATTCGTTCTGTGAGAACCACATTATCTTTTGCAATCAAGTAAGATGCAGTAGAATCAGCCTCCATGTCTTGAGTGAGAAGCTTGATGTCTAATGGTCTAGGATAATAGATAGCAACAGAAGATGAGGAATGACACTATTGAGAATCATGCTACGTAATCTGCGCATGGCCTCCAACAATTACACCTCCCACAATTACGCCTCCAACAATTACGCCTGACTGTTAAGTTTCCTAAGAAGTTATCAAGCAAGATGGTATGATTCTCAAAAGCAACTCTGCTACCCGACAGTAATGCCACTAAGAATGTGAAAAGGAAATGGAAGTGTGAAAGTTTAGTCATTTTGAAGTCTAAATTATGAAAATATAAAGTGTTCCAAAAAGAGTAAGACACTGAAAGAAATTATTTGATGAATTCCTTGGTTGAGATGAGAGAAAAGGCAAAGGACTGGGTCACGGTTGAAGAGAAAATATTGATCTGGTTTCAGATTAATTCCAAAGACCTGTCTTTGAGTACAAACTCTTCCATTTCTCTTGTCCACAGGGGTGAATCGGATAGTTGAGCTTCAAAGTATTTGGAGGCCTTGTAGCAGAACTGACTACAGAAACACTGTGGATAAAGTCAGAAAAACCATATTTTTTACAGGATATTTTTAAACAATGGCATGATAAGTGCTCATAAATGTATAAAAGACCAAAGTCATATACTGTACTTTGTTGGGTTCTACAGACTGACCTTTCAAGATTCAGTCTTGGGCTTGTCCCTATGGGCAAAATATGCATTAGAACATTGAACTGGTGATGTTCTTTCCATCTTTCAAATTCAAACATTCAAAGTGTTGACTTTTTTGTAACCACCCTGAACTCCAGACAATTTGAGTGATACAGATTTCCTGTTTTACCTTTCTATCTGTGATGTCGTAGACTTTATTGGTCTTACAGCTGATGTGGTACTTCTGTTTCGGAACATTGTCCAGTGACCTTTGACACAGTGGATAGCCACACTGCTTGATAATGGATCTCTCAGTGACCACATCCTTGTAGTGTTGTGGGTATATAGAAAAAGCCTGTCAAAAAAATCCAGGTGATACAAAAACATTCAAAATGTGGCTCATCTTAAACACTGCGTGGCTCTAACAAATGAAATATTAACCAATAAACGTTTTGAACCTGCTGGATACGATGAAAGTCTTTCAGCCACAAAGGTATCATGAAAATCCATCCAAAATTGAACATCTTTCATACCCACTATCTGCTGCCTTCTCCCCCCCTTATAAACATCATTACCTTTTTACATGATCATGCCTGCTGGACTCCATAAACATTTTTTTTAATCTTTTCTTCTTTGGCTTGGCCTTGGGGCAAATACTTACACAACATAATAAGAAGTCTTCTGTAACTGGATTATCAAGAAGTCTCTCAACAATCTCATGTGCCTTCTTTTCTGATGCTAGCCGCATCCGAACTCGCTCCTCCAATATAGCTCTGGGGGTAGAACATTTCAGACAATTCATTCAAAAATATATGAAGAGGTAAAATGTCATTGAGGAATAACACTTGAATGGTCAAGAAGTTATTTTGGTTGATGGGCATGACATAACACAATGATTATTACAATCTGAGGTAAGATAGCATTGATGCTACACATTTCCAACATACATGCACACTTATCAGTAACAAAAAAACAAAACAAACAAAATAAAGCAAAAACCCATAGAAACATAACATGTAGGCCTACACTGAACATGTTGAATACCTACCAACGGGAAAGTTATGAAACACATTAGGCCAAAAGACAGCTGTTTTACATTTTCCAATCACTCACTGCAAATAACTGTTAGGCCTAGGCCCTACTCACGATTTGTACACATGCATGTACATCATGTCATTGGCATGATCTATAGTAGCTGTTCAGACAGGCAGAGTTCCAGGAAGTATCATAGGCTAGAAATGTTAGTTCAGATTACAGAGGATTGCTAATAAAGTAAAATACCTTTCAGTTTCTGAGCTTTTCGGTTTCTCCGTTGCACCGACAGGAATATTCTTAACGTTAATGTTGGACATGATGAGCTGACGAGATCAAGAGGTGCGCAAAAACGGATAAACCAGGAACTTGAACGGCACTGTACGCGAGGCATACGATGGCACACTTATTTCTAAAAAACAAAATCCATTAAAACTTTATTTCGAATCATCTGTGTTCACACAAATGTGAGACGAGTCATCCGTGCTCGCGCTCGTCAACACTTTCCGTCTAATTGTAGGCGCTGCCATTTTGATTTTCTTGCTGGCAATTTTCTAAAGAGGGCGCTATTCACAATCAACGGTGCTGGCGAAATTAATTAGGAGCCGCCTCATGCATGATGTACGCGCGGCGCACAGCATTAATGCATGAAGTCTAATTCTTACCACAGATCTTCCGCGCATCATTCATGGATTCGGAGTTGATAAGTTCCCTCAGCCTGTGCACAAAAACATGTATAGAGCCTGACAGCTTCGTGGAGCAGCAAGGTTAATAAATTATGTCCTTGCCGAGTCAAAACTTTCAAAAAAGTTTTGTTTTGATATAAGAAAATTCTGTTACGACCAACGTACCTTTAACAACATACAACAAACATTTCTTGCTAAGTAAGGTTAAACTTGAGTTTTGGGTAGCTAAGTTATGAGATGTATATTTTGAATAAATTAAAACTAATGAGAAATATCATGAAGCAATCTGCATCATACCTTTAGTCATGTAGTTTCTGACGCTGGCAAAACGTGTGGCGTGACAAGTTCATTTTGATAGCACCATGTCGCCCGAATCGAACTGCAGCACCGCGTGACCATTACACTTATTGAATAGTGCCCTCACCCGGCAGTTCATTGACAAAATGTATGTATTCAGTGAAAAGATGCTCAACCCATCCATCAAGATTTCATCCAATTCAGTAGTTGGCATATCGAACTGGATCATTGAACCCCCCAACAAAAATGTATACATGTGAACTGTTCTCCCGGTAATGGATTTAAAAAGAGCAAACTACTACAGACAACATAGTCCAAAAATAAAACCCTTAAAACTGTTTGAAACTATCGACTAACTTTTATTGAACCTCTTTCAAACCTCAACATTGGAAATTACAAATACACACTGAGGAAACTTCAAGAAAGTCACTCTTGATGAAAGCTATTCAGCATGTGTTATTTCTTCAAACAGTGTGATGTAAAATACAAAACAATCCGCCATGAAACTGTTTTCTGACTTTTTTTTTTCAAAATTCAAGGATTCAGAGTCAACTTTCAAATAGCATTTGCAAAATTTGTAACTTGGTAGCCAAAGGTTAATTTCATCTTGTGAAGCTAAAGAATTAGAATTGATTCTTTTTCAATTTTAATTAAGATGCAAATTAACTACTGAAATGTCATGAAGTAATTGTGAATGAGCCTTCCTGAGTTGTTTAGTATTCTTCACCCTCCTCTTCTGCCTCGCCTTCAACCGAGTCGACACCGACCTCCTCGTAATCTTTCTCCAAGGCAGCCAGATCCTCACGAGCCTCAGAGAACTCGCCCTCCTCCATACCCTCTCCCACGTACCAGTGGACGAAGGCACGCTTGGCGTACATCAGATCGAACTTGTGATCCAGACGAGCCCAGGCCTCGGCGATGGCTGTGGTGTTGCTCAGCATGCAGACGGCACGCTGCACCTTGGCCAGATCACCGCCAGGCACGACGGTGGGTGGCTGGTAGTTGATGCCCACCTTGAAGCCAGTTGGACACCAGTCGACGAACTGGATGGTGCGCTTGGTCTTGATGGTGGCAATAGCTGCGTTAACATCCTTAGGGACGACATCACCACGATACAGCATGCAACAGGCCATGTACTTGCCATGACGGGGGTCACACTTTACCATCTGGTTAGCTGGCTCAAAGCAAGCATTAGTGATTTCAGCAACGCTCAGCTGCTCATGGTAGGCTTTCTCAGCAGAGATGACAGGTGCGTAGGTGACCAGTGGGAAGTGGATTCTTGGGTAGGGGACCAAGTTGGTCTGGAACTCTGTCAGATCCACATTCAAGGCACCATCAAAGCGAAGAGATGCAGTGATTGAGGATACAATCTGACCAATAAGACGATTGAGGTTGGTGTAGGTTGGGCGCTCAATGTCCAGGTTGCGACGACAGATGTCGTAGATGGCCTCATTGTCGACCATAAAAGCACAATCAGAGTGCTCCAGTGTGGTATGGGTGGTGAGAATGGAGTTGTATGGCTCAACCACAGCAGTGGAGACCTGAGGGGCCGGGTAGATGGCAAACTCTAGCTTGGATTTCTTGCCATAATCCACAGACAATCGCTCCATCAAGAGAGAAGCAAAGCCAGAACCAGTGCCCCCACCAAAGCTGTGGAAGATGAGAAATCCTTGCAAACCAGTACACTGATCAGCCTGTTACAAGAAACACAAAGGAAATGGACCAAAGCTGTGAAACTTACTAATCTTCGAGTTACACAGTCCCTTTAAAAGCTCTTTTCTGCTGGCACCATTTCTGGGGCTTTCATCAAATGACTCTACATTTGTTTGTTCATTTGATACAGACAATTTACACGGTTGTCAACAAACAAATAAAAGTGTATACAAACAAGTTCACCAAGTATTCAACTATACCTGCAATGAGATACTTTGTCCATGACTGAGCAAGTATACTATGGTGAAATCTCGGACAATTTGTTGATACAAGGTTTCACTTGTTTGGAAATGTGATATTTATGGGGAATTACTAGACAAAGTAAGGTCACCCTTGAAGTGTGAGTACACGAACTGAACAAAGCCATGAAGTTTCAAGTTTATGCTCAAGTCATCTACATTGTAATTTTGTGACCTTATTTGTACAAGGCAAACAATGAAAATGCACTCGATGTTCATACCAGTTTACGGATTCTGTCTAACACCAAGTCAACAATTTCTTTGCCAATGGTGTAGTGACCCCTAGCATAGTTGTTGGCAGCATCCTCCTTGCCTGTGATTAACTGCTCTGGATGAAACAGCTGTCGATAGGTGCCTGTGCGTACCTCATCTAAGCAAGACAATCAATTCAGACAATGAAATAAATCCTTTTAAAAACGTTTTTTTCAGAGGCCTGCAGTCTACTTTTATTCAGTGGGCCAAGGCCTAATCAGAGAATAAAATTTTCAGTCAGAACAACTTTGCTTCAAAGTAGGGTCCAGGGCCAGGTCCACACATTTGGCCTCGGCACATCCTAGTAGCGTAACTATTTTCCAAGACAATGAAAAATACTTGTTTGCATGCTTTTACAAAGTTTCAGTTTTGTGAATATTGACTTACCAACTACAGTTGGTTCCAAGTCGACAAATACAGCTCGGGGAACATGTTTGCCAGCACCGGTCTCACTGAAGAAGGTGTTAAAGGAATCATCACCACCTCCGATGGTCTTGTCACTGGGCATCTGACCATCTGGTTGGATACCGTGCTCCAGGCAGTACAATTCCCAGCAGGCATTGCCGATCTGTACACCAGCTTGGCCAACATGGATTGAGATGCACTCACGCTGTCAGACAATAACGAATGACATTGTTTTAGGCTGTGCAAGGGGCCAAGGCATAGTCCCTGCCTAGGCCCTAAAAAAATAACAAGGTTCTAGTCCCACTGTCAGACTGTAATTTAAAAGTGATTATTGTCTGAATCCCTATCTTGGAGATTGTAGACTTAACTACGATGAAGTAGGCCAGGCCCAGTTTCATAAGCACCACAACTTAACGTTAGCATGGTTAGCAGACATGCCACATGGCAGACGGACACAAGCTCCACACTGACCATAGGCACAGCCCAAAAGGCAGAGTTTTCGACGCCCATTTCAAATATTAGGCCTACATTCTACTCACCCACAGTTGCCTTGTGAATTATGTGACATTTCCTTACCATTTTGAAGAGTCAGGTAGGGTTTGAGAATACTTCGAAGGAAGAATCAAACACGAAAAGCGTCGTTACGATGTGAATTAATTGAAGGCTCACAGCAACGGAATAATTTGAACAATTCTGAACGCGACTTTATATATTGTGCGTAAACGCGCGCAACCCTTCCAAGTCTAAACAGACGATTTAATTGGTCAAAAACTTTGTCTGTGCTGTTTTGATTGGACGGGGGGTGGAATGTTTGTGTCAACTCTTGGACGCGTCCATTGTTTTTAAGGGTAATCCCCTTCAGAAACAACAGACTTTTTGCGGAAAACGTCATCTGACCTACAGCGTAAGGAAATGGAGCAGCGCGTCATTTTCGAACTTGGAACGCTGCATCCAGGGAGAATGAACGTGAATTTTTCGGCGTTAAATCTGCTTGACCTGAAGAAGATACTCAGTTACCGAAAGCTCGGCAATCACATATTTCAGAGCACTGATTTGATATTATATTCTTTTCAAAATAATTATTAGTCTGTCTACCGTCGTCTAGCCCGCCGTATGCATTGATCTCCATCATTATAATGGAGATCAATGGCCGTATGCTCCAAGCGTCTATTAAATAGACTAGACGCATATTTCTCCATAGTGTAATTCGGCAACCATAATAGATTCTTTACAGTTTGGTAATCGGTAATAGTTCCTTCAGTATGAGAAGAAATACTGAAAACAGTGAAATGCAATTCCGGCCCTAGTATAAGCCATGTCACTGTCGCGGTGGCACACGGTGTTCAGCGCGCATTGTTACATGCCACTCCGACCACGATGCCGTGCTGCAAGGGTGCTGTGATTTGCCAAACGTACCCGCACGCCAAACTTTATAAGAATGCGCGCGTGATGCGGACACCGAAGTTACCGTGCTTCATAGAGCTATATGCTTCTCTCTTTGGTTTCATCATAATTATTAGTCTATATTCCAGAAATTCTTTTCATTTATTATTATTGTATATTATTGCCATTTTAAGTGACTCTGCACTAAATAGATTTAATGGGAACAAATACTCCTTAAGGAACATAATAATATTCACACTGTCGACAGTTGCCAATAAAAACATCGCAAATGGGTCCTCATTGGTGATGCGCTTTCCGGGCAATTCGTAAGGATTCCTTTCTGTTTTTTTATTTTGTGTGTGTGTTTTTAAATTTTTGCATTTATCTCGTATGTTTGTAATGTTTGTTTTATTTTATTGTTTTTCTTTCTCTTTTCCGGTTCTTTTTGCTGTCCTTTTGTGCACCAGCAAGTGACAGCAGTCGTTTCAATTTCCCTAGATATGATAGAAGTGTGACAAAGTAACGGCTATTGTATGTGTATAAGACGCTTAACTTCAAACAGTCGTTGTTATTGACCTCTCTCAACACGTTGACCTGAACTATTCCCGCGGCGCGGTCGCACAAAACCCTGTTTCTAACATCATGTACATGTACATTGTAGTTCCTCGAAACCTAGCGTCACACACGACATACACTTACGCAGAAAAAAATTATTGGGCTTTAACGTCGTTAAAACTTTAAGTTCAATACAGTAGTGTTGAGTAGGTGGCATATCTGGAAAACGAGTTTAAGAAGCTGTCCTTTGATTTCTTTGGCCGTCGTCCATTTCGGTGAGTTTTTGGCATTTTGCATTTGTGAAAAAGCATGGATATGATTGATAGGCCTAGGTACCATACCTCCATCATGTCCATAGTAAGCCAAGGGAAGTAAGTGTCATGTGCTTTTTATTTCTGTAGAAAGCTGTCTTCTTATGTTCAGACACAACCCCAGCAAAATGCAGGAAATAGCTTGCTTATTGACATGCAGTAATGTAGGTCGTAGGGCCTAATTAATTTATCGGAAAAGCAAATTTTGTTGTTTTATTGGATAGGCACCAGTTTCTAAGGAAAGAGTTCCATACATGGATCACTTGACACCCTGTGCACATACCCTGTGAGACTGATCTAAAAAATTTAAAGAATTCTCCCAGTATATGACTTTTGAGGATGTTATCACTTTCTGATGGCTGAAATACCATGAACATGCTGAAGGTTAAAAACAGTGATGTCCGTATATACGTGGAACTCGTCCGATTTTGAACTTCCTAATGAAATCATTTTTCAATTGCGTTAAATTTTTAGGGAGTATTGCTTGGTTTTCCTTCTGAATATAAACGTATCCACCAGTGACGATGGCAGAGAGACCAGAGGATCTAAACCTCCCACATTCTGTAATCACAAGAATTATGAAAGAAGCGGTAGGTATCAACCTATCAGTAGCACCTCACTGAGTGTTGCCGAAATGTTTCTCCAAGTACTGGATTTAACAAGCTAGAAGCATAACTTTTGTTCAATAAAGGACTAGGTTTTCAATCACTGCATGCAGTAAGTAGCTTTCATAATTCATAATTTCTGTACTCATCTGATCAAGTGATCAACTGTTAGTTAAATGATTTGAACCGTGAAATAAATGAGGCATTACTTTGACATTAAAATTTTGCATTTATTCCCGACTGTTGACACAACTGAAGTTTATTTCTATTTTCAGGTTCCTGAAGGCATCAGTATTTCCAAGGAGGCTCGTAATGCCGTTTCCAAGGCAGCTAGTGTGTTTGTACTCTATGCTACTTCATGGTATCCTTTGTTCATTGAGAGTCAAGACCCTTGACCTTTTCCTGACTACCCTCATGTCACATTACACATCAAGAACTCTCTCTTTGACAAGCAGCATTTGTCTTGGTCACTGGTGCATTGTATGAACTTTACCCTCTCACACTTGATACCCAGACCTTCCTCTATCGACCGTGTATGATTTGTTATCGTATGCCATTGCTTTCTTTAATTTCTTACCCCTCACAAAGTGCTAACAACTATGCACTGAAAGGAAAGAGGAAAACACTGAATGCCGCAGATGTCTTCGCTGCCATGAAGGACATGGAGTTTGAAGAGTTTATTGAACCACTGGAGAACAGCCTTCAAGGTGAGCAATAGTGAGCCAATATTCTTAGAGGATTTTAGCAACAACACTTGAGGGTGCTGTTTTGTATACTTGTGTGAGATAAGTGGGGGAAAGTGGAACTTTAAGATCCTTTACATGCTTTAAAATTGACTTTCACGTTTCACATTGCTTCATGGTGTGTCTTAGTCAATAATGATACATTTATGTCACTGTAAATCCCAAATATCTTTTGTGCATACTTATTCCCACAGAGTTCCGTCAAGAACAGAAGGGCAAGAAAGAGGCATCTGAGAAAAGGAAGCAGAACAGGTCAGATGCAGAGAAAGCAGAAGGGGAAGACACAGAGCAGAACATCTCCAGTGAGATGGAGGATAGAGAAGATGAGGAAGATGAAGAAGAAGATGAGGGTGAAGATGAAGATATTGATGAGGACATTGATGAAGAGGATGGAGAAGACATTGATGAAGAGGATGGAGAAGACATTGATGAAGAGGATGGAGAAGACATTGATGAAGAGGATGGAGATGAAGTGGAAGAAATCGAGGATGATGAAGAAACTGTTGGAGAAGTTGAGGACGATGATGTCCAAGAAGTAGAATGAGGGAGATTGAAAACTGATGAAGACCAAGTTAAAAACGTGGTGAATTTCTAAATGGCAAGAAAAGATTACAGTTTCCTGTCGACTTGAAATTCAAAACAAGATGGACGTTTTCTGAACTGAGAACGTTATTTACCCATTCTTATGCCAGAGTAAACTTAACCCTCGAGGTTTGGTATAAATCACAAAGAATATTGTTGGATTTAGCATGATGAGGGATATACTCACATGTTGACATGTGACCACACACATTGAATTCTTGTAAAATTTTGTACTGTGCTTGAATACATGTGGAAGCTAGTTATAGGTATTCTCTTTAGAGTTTGGAACTAAAGGCAGAAGAACCGTTGTAAATATTAGCATTTTGCGCTGTTCCTTTGAATGAATTAAATTGTCGAGCAACAATTTTACACTGTTGAAGTTTTATCAGGAAAGCTTTTTAAATGTTTGTGACTATTAGTCTGGGCCCATTTGGCAACCCCCCTCACCCCGATGTTTATGAAGGCAAAACATCGCAGAAACAATGTGAAAACGAAAGTGACTTAAGTTGATTCCAAGTACGTGAACTTGCATTAATCAATCAGCTGTAACAACTTTTTTCAGGAAGTACCACCAACCGTTCACATTCACTTTTTCAACATTTAATAGCAGATTTCAAAATTAAACAAGTCTTTAAAGGTTGCAGCTAGACCTATAAACACACCCAACAGTACCTACATAGACCACAATACAATTTGTATGCCCTCAAATTCTCTGCCAAGCCTATTAGAACATTTTATGGCACATAGGTCGGAGGGTTTGTGTAACAAAGATGAATGCTCCTCTTTGATAGCTCCATCCATGATGCTGCCAGCATGTGTTTCTGAAATACGTAGACAATGGGCTCTCATTTTGCTAAGGAGTGTAGTCCAATTATCAAAGTGGCAAAATGCTTCATAACTGTTTTAGAGGGATCATCTCATATCCGCCAAAGTATTGGTAAAACCACTAAAAATTGAATGGAAGGATTTAATTTTGATGGAATCGTCACGAGAAATATTCACAGCGCCGCCAACAGTTCAAATTATGCTAGACTACAGAACAGTCCCCCAACTGTACATTGTGTGATTTTCCTGTGAAATTCAGTCTGGATACAAGACAACACGCATGCATTGTGCATTAAAATTCGCTGCCAGCGTTTTCATGCAGCGAAGTTCATATTTTTTTTCGTTCTTTCAACATGTTCGGTGCCGGATTTTACTAAAGACTGCCTTGAAATTTGTGGTCACAAGCGGACAGATCTGAGTTCAATCTTGACCTGTTAAGCTTCAGGCAGGTTTTGATTTTGTGTAAAGGTTCATCATTCAGTTAGTGGTTAGATCTGCACTGAGTTTGAGCATTGCTGAGCTGAGAGGTACATCATGTGCGGACTACAGTCATCATTTCAGTGACGCGTGACAAAATCAGGTGGGATTTCAGGCTATTCATGGTGAAGGACAGCAACAGGTGGAAAGGCTTGCGGTAGCACCATGTGAAGGAATACATCTCCCTATGAGTGTATGTTTGGTTCTGAAAAGAACCGGGAGTAGGCCTATACTCGTATACGTTACGGACTGCGTGCTTAGTCCGTCGCTGTGCGACATTGAAAGGCATTGTGGGAAGGAAAAGGAGCAAACATCGCCCCTTTTCCCTTCTCACAATGCCTTTCTACCATCATGACCATTGTGCAAAATCACCCATGCAGTATTTGCGATAAGGCTTATGGAGGAAGTAGAGGCCGCCATGATCGTTACTATGATGAGTAGGGAGTCCGGCACTTTTCAGGTTTTTTGTTTGACCCCCACAAATTTAGTACCATTGGAAAGAAAATTTCAAAAGAAATTGAATGGTATAAAATTTAGTTCAATAGCTGTTAGTAAAGTGAAGTTATGATTTTTTTGTTATTAAAATTAGATGTAATTGGTCCACCACTTTTTTGGGGTGGACACAAGTTTTATTTTCTTCAATGTATTTGAACCACATGGAGTCTTGATCTTCTTCGGATCCACTTCCAGACATGCCAGAATTGGACAAGATCTGTAGTTACATGTGTAAGTCACAGAGGAAGTGTGAAGTAAACAATATCTTTATTAAGGAAAACTTTATCATTTAATATCAATAATACACATAGGAAACATGTACATGTTATACAGTAACACTCAAAGGACAGTTGGGTAGGCTTGAAAATTTTTAGTGATTTGTGAAAGATCACTGAAGCATGGTTTTGATGTGATATTTTGCCATCCATTAATAACTTTAAAAATAGGGGATCAAGTCTGTCAGGTGTCATAAGTTACTTTAAGTCTGTTCGTGTTTGACAGGGTTTTTGATGACATTTGATTGAAACAACTTGTGGTTTATGTGCTTGTTATTTGCATCTTGCTCCCCGTGTACCATACATCAATCTGATGCACAAGCATACACCATGTGCAGCGTTGCACGACAGCACCCCAATACACAAGGGCTGTTTGGCACCAGTTTGACATCAATTTTTGACACAAAAAAGTTCCTTTTCTTCCTGAATTTCCAAGCTTCCAAATAAACACTGTTTCATATACATCTTGTATATTTCATCAACGTCTGATACATGTTTTGGGGGATTTTCAACAGAAAATGCACTTTTTTTGTTACCTTTTTGTAGTCTTCACAAACCAAAATAAGGTTTGACGGTAACTTAGTGAAATGTCTTGAGTTATACTGTACATCATATGGAAGAGTATTTTAAGCTCTACAAGATGATGACATCTATCCAAACTGGGTTGAGTCTTGCAAGATATTAGGCTTAGATGAGACTATTTCAGCACACAGTTGTTGACGTAGTGAAAATGGCTCCGATCTTATATTATTTTCATCATACTTTACACCCAAAACTCGATGAAACAGACATAATAAATGATACTAACACAAATTTCTGTTCTTTTGCAACACAACTGCTTTTTAGAATATAGAATTTGATGCACAAAAAGAGCAGAAATTGTTGATTGAAAACAAACACTTGTACACACTTTCAGATTTAAATTTAGAGTGCCGTTTTGCTGGACTCCCTACTATGACATGCACAATAAGTGTTGGAAAAGTGGCGCATGAGTACAGAATTTTTTGCCAGCCAGATATAGCCTATGATTGATAGACTAGATGTAAGCATGGTAAGTTAACTTTTCTTGGACCACTGCGATCAGTTTCATCAACTTCCATGCATTGATAGATATCCCTAAGTTTCCCTTGCACTAGTTTATTTGGAAAGAGTTCCACATACCGTATGGAGGCCAGTAATTATTGCCTCCAGTGACCTATTAGCCATCAGAAAGCAAAAATGTCAAGAAAAGTTTAGGACGGAAATACATGTACCAAGTTGTTATTGAGAAAATTTTTCCAGACTAGTCTCGGTGAAAAAAATTGGCCTTGCATTAGAGTGCATACTGATGAACAACAATAGATGCTCACATTTAGGATGGTGGTTAACATTTGCCTGTCCTGATGCTAACCTATACTGACTTTTTTGTCCAATTCAACACAAAAGTGACATTCCAATTTCTCTTAAGTTTTACCTCTTTTGATGTACACCAGCCTGTGTCACAGGAGAATGTTTCGAATGTGAAAAGAAGTAAAATTTAAACCAGTCAAATTTTCACGTCAAAACTTTCGAGTGCAAGTGCCTAACTGAGAATTAGTCACATGTTTCACCATATTAGTGAACCAGATGTGACCGCATTTCAGCCAAGTAGGATAAAGCATCAGCAAGAGATGTGTCACATGTGCATGTATAATGAATAAAAAAGAATGTAGCGAGTATAGCTTTGCTTTGTAATAACACCTTATCTGTATGGTTCCGCTGGACTTGTAAAAACATGGCTTTGCTTTGTTCAGATTCAGCTTTATTTTTCACTGGGTTATAGACATGAGGTGTCCACATGGCATCCAATTTATATCAAGATAACAGTGATACCTGCATGTACAAAGTACCTCCCCTGTTTACGACTGGTGTATAGCTATCCCTAACCGCCAAGCATATTGTTTGGCTTGCAGTACTCTACTACAAAATACTAAGTAATAGCCTGAGCCTGAAGGACCCAGTGCTACAAATTACTACTTCTGGCTAGGTTACTTCCATTGTTACTTGTACAGAGAACGATAAAGCAGTGCATTCATAGTGCTACAGCACTGTATAATACATCGTCTATCTATTGTATTTTATGGCTTCAGAGAACAGTACGGTCAGTCATGTCCTCTTACAAGCGGCAGCGCTGATTACTACGTTTTACTACAGTGTACAAGTAGTAATTTGTAGTATTATGTAGGGTTAGGGATAGCTATTGTACATGTATGCACCCCTATGTGACCAAAGAACACACATGGTACATGCATCCACTTGAATGACTGATAATACCCCCTTCATTACTCTTGCAATATGTACCAGTATACATGTACATGTGACCATAGAACGAGATATTATCTTGCAGTGTAACTAAAGCATTCCAAAGTTCTAAGTTTACAGTCAGCCCAGTCAGTGTTTTGTTGATCATTCCCACATTGTTCACTGAAGTAAGAACATCGTTTCCTCTTTTGATCTTGGCTCTGCTTTTCTGCTATTCTGCTAGCAGAAAAGCAGATGGCCACTTTTCGTCCTCCATAGTCATGAACCTGTAGTTACGACCATTTGCATTCTGGGGGAGTGACAAGGTATAGAAACCAATACTTAAAGCATGCTTTCTGGGGACCTATGAGGCAGAGAAAACAGTATCTCAAAGGAAATACAGTTTTACAACTATCATCCAATTAATAGACACACAAGCTTGCTTGAGCCAAGGAAAACATGTGAATCTTTCATTATAAAAGATAGGGTAGAGTGTAATTATTGGTTTATACGTCTTTTATCCCCAAGACAGGACATGGTTATAACCCGAGGTTCACAACCCCCTTCACGGCCCTTGGAAGGCAGAAAAGCAGATGGCCACTTTTCGGCCGTCTATGTAAAATTGTTCCTCCGGTATCAAAAAAGTAGAATTCACAGTTGCTGTCAAAACGTTCGATCCTCATTTCTGCCTGTTCGAAAGGAGAAAATCAGATGGCCGCTTTTCGGCTGCCAGCCAACAAAGAAAAAGTAACATCTGCTTTTCTTGAATCAGAAAAGCAGAAAAATAGAAAAATGCATAACCAAACAATGTTCGTTCTGCTTTTTGAGGTGGCAGAAAAGTAGAAAAGTCGAAATTGCATGTTGCCGGAACATAAAATCTGCTTTTTTACCATTCTGATAGCAGATAAGCAGATAACCACTTTTCGTCCTCCATAGTGCCTAGATACAGTTAAATAAGGTTTATATATGACTTGGCACTCATTCAAGGAAAAAATTACATGTTCACATTCACCTTGCAGTTTTATAACATTGTGAATCATAAAATGACCACAGAACCCAAGCCAAATATGAGTATGACCTCCTTGGTCTAATATCCTGCTCATAAAGTTTGTTAAACTAAAACTCTGAAGTGTCTGTGTTTGTCAATCAAGTGTACAGTTATGTAAAAGTTTGTTGACTCTGGGATCAAGGTCAGGTGGTACCTATGGAAGCAGTCAGTGGTACTTGTACTGTGGTAGCTTTGTGCATCCATTTACATTGACCCACAGTGTGCACTTGTGAAAAAGTGGGCTTGACAACAAAGGTGTCATGGAAAGAAGTTGGTTGAACTCCCCAAATGTTTTCATTTCTGGATGAAAAACACTTGTGGATGAAATGATTGAAAAGGTACAGCTCCTTTATTGATTGATCTTTTGATGATTAAAATTAGTGACAAATTGTTTTTTTTTTTTTTCAATTTTTCCAGCTCAGTACCTATGGCTGATAAATGTTATGCACTTCATGTCGGATTGATTTGAAAATACCATTTGTTCCTTTGCAGTGAACTAGCATATAACAGTTAACACCAAATATGTTCTAAATAGTCCAGTTGTGTTGAAGGAATAGATTCATGGGGAGTCCATTTTTTCATTTTTATTGGATTATACTATCCATATGCTAGATATGCTGGGGTTGTGTGTTCTTTCCCAAACGATATCACCCAGTGCAGTAATCATTTCATTTGTTCTTTCAGTTTGTGTGGTGTTGGGAGGTGGTCTTTGGGTGCTCAGCAAAAACGCTGGGACAATTGAAATTTGAAACAGGATTTTCCAGTCAGTATTTTGAATTGGTTGTGGTTTGTTAGTTGCTGCCACACTATGGGAGGGGCACGATTTGGAGTACATGTAATGATTTTTGCTTGCCCTTTGTTTCTCAGGAAAGCTATTTTTAGATTTGACATTGAAGTGGTAATTGCTTGAAAGAAATCCTAGTTGTTTGTCTGGGGATCTTCAATAGGATCAATACATAATAGTTGATAAGGTTTGTTAGTCTTTAAATGCCAGTTCTTATTTTCCTTTTTGTCATGGATTGATATCGATGGTTAATGTTTAATCCTTGCTTGAAAGTTCTTTGGAATAAATTGTTTGGACTTCACCCAAGTTAGTGTCAGTTTTTTGGCCTAGATACATGTATGTCCTTTGACCACAGTTAGAGCACTGTATACATGTATAAGTTTGTTGTAGCTCGGGTGTAAATACCACGCCTTATATCACTTGTCCATCATCCACCCCTTGATCCATGCTTTGTCATGAATATTCATAGTGAGTGGTATCGTGCTAAGTCTGCAAATAATTTTTTCTTGGGGATGCTGCATTTTTGGCAGGTACATGTATGTTAATTTTCTAGGTTAAATAACAAAAAAGAAGAATTTTAGCCCCCCTTGTTAAAAATAACTTGTACTGGTATTTACTGTTATGGAACTACACATTACTGTTTTTAGGGTACTAACTTTCTGAATTTTAGAATTCAGACACCCCCTAGAATTCAGACACCCCTTCTAAAAGCTTCAGGCAGATGCTCACAAGTTCTCCCTTTGAATTTCATAAATATTCATAACCTTACAGATCAGATGTGTTATTCAGTGATATGATTGGTCACTTCTTTCTGTGTTGAAGTCTCATTACATTTGTTGGAGTTTATGGGCAAGTGCTCATTGTGCAAGTGGCCTGAGGTATATGTGGTTTGGAAATCACTGAGGAAGTTTTTATTCAGTCAGCTTATAATGTAAGTACATGTATTGAAGTAAATGTTTGCTTGCTAAATGTTTTGTTTGGAGCCTCTGTGTGAAAAATACAACTTGTCCAAAATCATGAGGCACATAAAAAGTCTGTGCCTCCATATTCATTTTGCATACCCTGTGCCTGTTTTCTCATTTTATTGCTTAATTTTGTTGATGTCTATACTTTAGTTTAATTGTACTTAAGATGTACATAGTGCCTTGATTTGGGAGCAGTATTTGGATACAGCTTTGAAAAAGCTTCCCAGAAAGTAAATCTGGACAAGCTATTGATTTATGGTAGTTACCGCAAGTGACTGTGACAGGTACATGTAGTTGTTTCTTTTATGGAAACTTTTGTTCAATTTCTTCTGCCGTGTCAGTAGTAAAATAATAGTGACGAGATGTTTGATTTACTGCTTTGTTGCAACCTGCAGAAACAAATACAACTGTAGAACTTGACAATTTCTTCGAATTTTGATGAGAGTACAGAATCAGTAAAAAGAAAAAGTTCCTGAAGTAAACACTGTCATTCAGAATGTGGCAAGCTAGTCTTACATGTATGACAAAGAAATTCCTGTTTATAGTTACAAGTTTCCTTTCGTATTTCATTTAGAATGATGGCCTTAAGACCAACACCTGTATGACTAACACCTGTTGTTCCTGTTCATTATACATGTAGTTAGTTGTTTCATTTTACCTTCCTTTGTGTTTTGTGAAGTGTTTTTTTTTAATTCCTTGTTTCCAATTACTGATGGGGTTTTCAATTCTGTTCTGGTGAATTGGACTGTATCATTCATTGGTATAGGCACTGTAATCCTCACTTATTTACAAACTACAATGTTTAATGATCACCTTCATCACGTAGGCCATGTGTAAGTGGTTACACCAGGAAATGATGAAATAATTGTTGTACTGTATTCAGGGTACATGTAGGTGAACTTTACACACTTGTTAACACACACCCAAAGCACGTGTACAGTTTTTCTTTAGTCCTTGCTATCAATGCAGTGATCCTCTTTGAATAGTGAACTTATTTCTATCTGTTTTAGATATTCAACCTCGACTAAACCATGTTTTCAGGTGTATGTAAAAAACTTTCTGTGCTTGCATATTACTTCAAGTGGTGAAATCCTTGGATATGTGCATGCACATGTATGGTACCTGTAGATCAGAACTTTTCAAATTAAGTAAATTTTGCAATTTGATATTTTTTACTTTTTCAGGGGTTGAAATGCAGTTTACAGAGTTTTCAGAAGTAAGATTTTGAAGGCAAACCTGATGTTTGATCAGAATTAGTTACATGTACAAGTCATTTTCTGCGCAGTTGCTTGATTCAGAAGATGTGGAGAGAAGCTACTGTCTATTTACGGAAGATGATGGAGGCATCAAATCAAGAGAACTGTCCAGCTAATTGCTCTGGCCATGGAGATTGTCATGATGGAGTTTGCATTTGTGAGGTACAGTGATGTATAAATTAGGGTGAAATATCTGAGGGACTACCCAGGGTGTGTACAGTTCTCAAGGGGGCATTGAAAGGGAATTCGGCTCGTACACGTACAACATAGGCCGTTTATGCGCCATTTGCGAGTTAAATTTGAATACAATCTGGTACATGCACATTGAGCTATCTGATTGCACATAAACATAACAATTTGAATTTCCCAGACAAAAGACATTCTTGCTACTTGTGTACATGTACCTTCTGATTTGGGCAAACTTTTGCATAGAGACCACCATCTCTGGAATGGACTGGTTTCTTAGTGCCCTTCTTATCCATTGATAACAGTGTACAGTATTGTGCAAGAGGTCTCTTAAGCAAAAGCTTGCCCAAAATCATGAGGTACAGCAACAGTGTTTTTAGTCTGGAGAATTCCAATTATGTTCACATGAATTGAAAGAACTTGGTCTACCAGATTTTATTCAAATTTAATACGCAAAAAGCTTATTGTAAAGGTTGGTTTACACATTGCTGAATGACTGCCATGAATACCTTGATCTACATGTATTCTGACTAAAAAATCTTGATGGCATTGGGAGAAATTAGCCCTGATTTGATTTGCGGGAATAACTTCGTAATGAAACAAGAATAATCCGGAACTACTTGTACAAGTAAGCATGAATTGCAAGTTGAATCAGGCTGAATGGTTGCGATAGTGCAGAATAATACCAAATTGTATTGATTTGTCAAGAGAAATGTACAAGTAAGGGCCACAATCATCTAAATGACCCAGAAACATGCATTTCAAATTTGTAAGTTATTTTTATAGTCTTCTTACAGTTTTTGTCATTTTTGAATGATTTGGTATGATTCTGGACATTTAAACTCCAAGAGTTCAGGGTAGGATGTTTACACATTTGAATGTTTAAAGGAAAAAATTTCCAAATCCGTTTACAGATTTTCCCCAAACATTGAAACGGAACCTCCCCTATAAGACTTTTGGTTGACGCTATGTGGGGTTTATTTTGAATGTAAATGATTCCTGTACAATGTAATCGGATTTTTAGAACACTTTCCTGCTTGGTCATATCAAAGGAATACCAGGAATTCATCACCGGAACGTTTTGTATACAATTTGTTGTGTTTTCAATGACACCGTGTTAAGGGTGGGATGTTTAATGGTATAGGAGAGTTTTCTAAATGTCTTTCAAATTAAACGCAAATTTCCACCCTTGCTGAGAATTCCTCTACAAAACATGTAAGAATGAGGAAAGAATGTCCAGAATTAGGTACAGATATGATAAGAAAAAGACGCGAATTGTACATGTCATTTGTTCCTAAATCACCCCAACAATTTTGAACATGTCAGGAAACTTCCCTTTCTCAGCAATCTCTCACCAAGCTACTGGTACCAGATATTCTGAGGCAGCATGTATAACCATTCCCCAGTTATTGCAGAATTACTATTCATGGCGATTGGGCTTAAAAACTGAGACTGAACCCGTCGTAAAGTACATGTACATGTAGTAGAGTCTTTCTATACTGCAAGTTGACAAGGATCCATGACTATAAGCTCACTGATCAGGGGTAACAGTATCATTTCACTACCAGGTCACTACTCATAATGTTGAATCTTATAGTTGATATGTAACTTGGAATCATTTTCTTTGTTATATTTTCCTTCAGCTGGAGTTCCAAGGAATTGAATGTGAAGATATCAACAATGCTTACTTTGTTGCTTTTGGAATAATCTTCTATCTCCTCTCTACTTGTTGCACCATTCAACTGGTAAAAGAACTAACTTCTTCTATTTTATTTAATTCTTAAATGCTTTAAAGAAGTACATGTATTTTGGGGAAAACAAGAACCTCGCTAAAAATATAGTGTAATCCCAAATGAAATATTCCTTTTCTCCCAAAGAAATTCTCAGGAAGCATCGATACATGTATGTGGTATTAAAGACTTTATAAAGTAGTCTACTTGTACTTTTAATTTCATTTGAAATTCATGTTGCATTGCAGAGATATTCTCAATTAGGCCAAACAAAAAAATAGCTGTGTTTCCGGTTACCCAACCCAACCTAGAAAAGTACATTTGTAACAGGGTGCAGACAATGTTTATTTTGCAGGATCCAGTAGGTTAATGCAAAATGAAAGGGGTGACCATGAACCCTGTTCATTTTAGTATGGTCATTCTGTAGGATTTCAATAATTGATTGCTGCAGTAAATCGCAATGGATATAACCAAAAAGCAGTTGTTTTAGATAATTGAGATTTTCTATGTAGGCTGTCAGCAGATTTAAAGAGTCTTCACAGTCCATTGCATTTTTAATTTTAAGAACTTCCTGATATCAGAAATGATGAAGTTTAAATTGATTCATGTGAACTACTTGAATTAATTTATTGATGAAAAAATGTAAATATATTACTCTGAAATGCATTATATAATATAGTTTTTTAGAATTTAGAATTTCTAAAATTATAAACAAAGAAATAAATGAGAGCACTCACATTTTTTTTTTCTGTTTTTAGTTAATTTTCAAGTGTTGAATTTAGAACCCTTGATCTGCATTTTGTAGTAGTTTGAGTAATTTTATACGGACTAAAATGTCAGAGTAGTGTAAAAAAAATTTTTGTGCTGGGCTATTGAGGCTTCCTGCTGCTGTTTTATAAAGTGAAAACAAACTTGCATGTAGATACCATAATTGCATAAGTAAGTATGGTTACTCCCATATCAGTAAGCACGTGTGATCCACCATACCAAAGCCAAGCTGAAGTACGTAACTTGATCATTATCCCTGAAGCATAATTTCTGCTGTTCATGTTTTAGAAGTTCAATAACTGTCATTGTCTGTAATTACAAAAGCATTCTGCAGACAGAATTTAGACTTGAAATTACTTTGAAGGAATAAAACCGTAGATGAGAAGAAACATACAATATCATAATTACCTACTTTAACCTGGCTTTGGATTGATTGGTCACTTGTGTTTTTTTAAACATAGTATTGTTGACAACGTGAGCTATACTGCTATGACAGGAAGCTGCTTCTTGATATTATTAACTTCTGTAGGATGCTAGTGAGTGTATTTCAAACCATTGAATCATTTTCTTTCCAGATTTTGTGCATTCAGTCCGACTTTTCTCGCCTCAAGAATCCGTCCTTTCAGAAGGCTCTTAAAGTCACCACTCAGAAGCTGTTGTATTTTCTTGTTATCATCGCCGCTTTAAGTCGAGCTCTTTACTTTTCATTACAGGTAGGAAGGCAAGTTTATGCAACACAAAGTTTCAAATTTTTCTCCAATATTTTTGTAATTGAGCTGTTGCTTGAATACTGTTGGCACTTTATTATATCTGTGAATTCAACCAAGTTTGTTTGCTAAGCCCAACCCACTCATTCTACAACTAAAGCTGAGTGGATATCATCCATTCAAGGCTACCTGCATCAATTTTACAACTTGTAAATAAAATTGATTGTAAATCAGTCTCTTGCAGTGTGATGATCTGCCAAAATTGACACTGGTGTTAAAAAAATTGTACTTTGAATTTAGGAATGAGACCAAGGTGATGTCAGTTTTGTGTCAGGTTTTGTTCTGAAAACAATTTTTGTTCTTAAACTCATTGTTTTCATAAGCTCTTTGTGGGTCATTCCATAAGGTTGGGGCAAATTTGTGACGATGTCACTTGTTACATGTACATCCGCAACTTTTACCACCTGTCATGACCTGTAGAGTAGGTCATTTATTCTGTAAAACTAACACACACCTCTGTATTCAGCCTTGCAAGATGTATAACAAGGTAAGTTTGGAATCCACATGGAGGGAAATAGCTGCTCATTTTTACGGAACCCGTGTAACAACTGACACTGTCACAAATTGTGCCCCAACCTCATGAAATAACCCGTATACTAAGCTGTCCAAGTGCTTATCACAAGCTTTACTGACTACAGTGTATGTAGTAAATGTTGATGAGTAGTATTCCAGTATGTACGTGTAGCCTTGACAACTGACGTGAGTTACATTTCTTCAATCGAATATTGCATAGGTTATATTTCTGTGTCAATTTACATGTACTTTGATAGAGTGACTTGAAAACTTGGGCCAATTTAAATATGAAGATTTGACTCTAGTGAAATTATTTCTTTTCTCAAAAGAAGCTTTTATCTTGTTCATAGTTTTACATTTTGAGTGAGACTTTTGCATTTTGTGAGGCTTTGCTGTCTCAACCTATGACATGAAAAATTAATTGCACAATCTTGTTTTGATTGCAGCGCTATCTACCAGAGACATGGGCCAGTAACATGCTGAGTATGTACTATCCGTTGCTGCTATCTTGTTTCTCATTGGTTGTCTGCTTCTGGGCAGAGGTAAGTCTTGACTGCTGCTAAACCTCTGGAGGGCGCTATTTATTGAACTGAAAAGGAAGATGCAGCTGTCAAATCTGTAGTTTTAACATTATTTAGTTAATTTCCGTAAGGCAGACAAGGTTAGTTGGACTTGTCATATTGATTGTTTGATTGCACATACAGATATTAATTTAAAGATGACTCAAAATATTGACATCTAAAACTCTGTAGAAAATGTTGGAAGTTTACTTACATGATAGATGGTTTTGTTCTTTCATTCAAATTTGCAAGAAGACATCCTTTTACTGTTAAGTATTTTCACACTTAAAAAAATATGTAAAAACCATCATGAATACAGTATTACCTTTTAAAAGTAGTTTATTTGACATGAAACTTTGTTATAAAGTTCATTTACCAATTAGACCACTGCTAAGGGTTCACAAACTGACATGAAATTAAGCAGTGGTTATAGCGTAATATTTGTCTGTTTCTCTGCTTCTAGGCATTTCATTTGTCTGACAAGCAACACAGCAATCCAGGATTCTTACGAGACAGTTTTTGCTACTTCATTCTCTTCAATGTTCTCCTGTACATCCTACTAGTAGCTCAGTTCATCACCATGGAGACTTTGTCCTTTGATCATCAGTTGCTTAGCAACATTTTCAATGGATGCTTTGCGGGACTCATGACAATTGAGGTCATTTTCTTCCTTGTTTATGGAGTTGAGGTCTTCTTCAAGGTGAGCAAAACTGTCAAGACTTCATCTTCTCAGATTTTTTTGGAGTAGTGTTTGAATTTTCAAAGACCCATCTAATATTCACATTTAATGACTAGCATCGTCATCCTTCATGTGTATGCTCCATTTAATAAAAACATTAACTTCTTTCATTTTACAATTTTGTTTTTTGATTTTAGATTAAAGGAGCCTTTACAGTAAATTACCATTCTACAAATCAACTGCCTGCTGCAGACATTGGTCAACTAAATGTCAATAGCATGGGTCAGTCACCTGACCAATCACATGACCTCTCTGTCATTGGAGCTAACATAAAGTCAGTGGATGTTAGCATTATGCACCAGTCTCGCATTGGGCTGTTATTCCAAGGATTACTACAGATATTGATGGTCTTGTTCTTGATGTTGAGCGTGACTGAGCCACAGTGGCGAGAGAGGTAATTACCCCGAATCTAGCCATGATGGTACCTGAACACCTGAGGCACCCCCCAAAAAACTAGTTTGAAATACACATTTTAAATTGACCAGAATTTTTAAAAATTTGTTATATACCTTTGAAAATTTTCAACATTAATTTTATTTTATTAATTGTTACAATTTCGAGTTTAACTTCTAAAGGTTTGTTGTTTCTTTGATGTTAAGAATTAATAGTAACTTTGTTTGATTACAGCCTCCCTGTTCTGAAGAGGAATGTCCATGATGTCTTGTTTCGTATCGTTGAGGTTGGTTTGGCTCTGTGGTTTCCTTGTGTCTTATGGAAGAGTAGAAGTCCAGAGTCGCTGTGGATGCTGAACCCAACCAGACTATTCAGACAGACAAGAGATGAAGAAAAGTCACAGGTAGCATATAACTCTAAGAATCTGCTTTAAGTACCACTGCAAGGAACCCCCCATCCAATCAATCATCTTTTAATACCACACCAAATTCTGCAATGTTAGATAAAAATACGAATCTACTGATTGAGGAAAATGATATTGTCATAGTTTGTGTTTGCATTTATTCCAGGGCAGTAAGAAAGAAGATGATTGGTTACTTTGCCGTAAACGAGCTCCTACATATGATTCTACAACTGATAGCTCCAGAGTAGAGAAAGGTAAGTCTTTAATAGGATAACAAGAAGGTAACAGGTTGGAGTCATCTTTGTAATCATCACTCTTACAAGCATCCTGAAAGCTCTAGTTAGTGTAAACCGAAGACAACATTGATTTCAAGCAAATCATAAATGAAAATCCACCAAGAGTTTGGGGGGAAGATCCAAATCTGTCTTTATTTCTTCCATCCCCCATCCTCCAAAATTTGGAAGGTTAGATCTAGCTTCTATTGCTGTACTTTTGAGCAGTGTACCTTTGGGTTTCTACTCCCTGCTAGTTTCAAGGTGGCCATCAGTACAGACACCAAAAAAGTTAGGGGGAATTCGGAATGTTGTTTGTCTTTCACAGAGTTGGAGTGCTGGATATGCTACGATCTGCAGCGGACCGATGCTGGACCAATGATCCAACCCTGTGAATGTAAAGGAGATGTGGCATGTGTGCATCATGAATGCTTGAAAAGATGGTTGATAGAGGTAGGAATTAAGGGGGAAAATCTCAAATTTGTCTTTAAAGATCACTGTAAGTTTAAATTTCTATAAATGAGGGTGAAACAATTTTTGTTTTGCTAAAGTTTGAATCATAT
This sequence comes from Acanthaster planci, assembly GCF_001949145.1. Next base: position 331,575 of record NW_019091381.1, on the reverse strand, counting down.
AATTTTCACGTCTATAGTATCAACTTGTGTGGCTTTAATAGGATTAGGGCTGTTAATGGGACTGCTCTCTCTAAGACAGCTTAAAAAACTTGATTACTTGGTGTTTGTTTCTTCACATTCCACTAATAGGTTGTACTCTCCTAACGTCGTGTATCTCTCTATCTCTCTTTAGTCAGCAGATAATCCCGAGGCCCTTCATTGCAAAGTTTGTCAAGCAGAGGTAAGGAGGGAAACCCCTTGCAGTTGGTATTCGGTAATTGTTCCTTTAACATTGCAAGGAACCATTGGAAAAAATTTGAAGTGTCATCCCTCTGTTTGATGAAATGGATATATGAAGGAATAGGTTTAAAAAATAGGGATTTTGTTCTTACTAAATATGGTTAGGTTATCCGTCATTTTTTAAAAGGAAGAAAAAGCCAGTACCATTAGACAACAAATTAGGCATCAGAACAGTTACAGATCAAATAAATCTTACTTTGTTTGCAATGCAAACTTGAAGGTTTGTAGTTTAAGGAAGTTCTTCAGCTGCATGTTGTCATTGCAACTGACCCAATCTTTCCCTCTTATCAATATTTCCATTGTATCTTCTTGTGAATATTCCTACTGTAGTTCCAGTGACGCAGACATGTACTCAACGGGGATATTGCACAGTGTCTAGTAAAAGCAGGAGGTTCTAAGCATTAAGTGCCGTAAGGTGTTGTAGCTTGCACTGTATATTCCCACTAATTTCCCTCATCATTACTTTCTTTTCGTTTTGAATATTCTCACTGTAGTACCAATTGAAGACAGGATCAGCTTGCATCTGGAAAGGTTTCCAGCTGAAGCAAGGCTTCTTCACAGCTCTAGCTGTAGGAATCATGGCAGGTGGACCTGTAGCCGTCTACTATATCATGGAGAAATATCCTTCAGATGTTGTCAGTGTAGTTTCCATTGGAGCATGTATCCTCCTGGAAATTGTGTGTCTGAAGTAAGTTCAAGACATTGCAATACTTTTTCGTCTTCCTTGGATGGTCTTGGTTAAGCTGTTAATTCACTAACTCTAGGTCTTAAGGTGAATATGATGGTCATTTTTCTGGCATTCGTGGATGACTGGTATCATTTAAGATGTAGAAAACTACTTTGGTAAATGACATGCGAACCATAAAATGTTCAGAACAAATTTCTTCATAAGAAGGTTTGCCCAGTTGAAAAGTTTACTTTTGGCCGCTTTTATCGCTTTTAAATTAGTTTCCCCAAAAATGAAGTGAGTTTGGCTGAGAAGTGGCATTTGCGTTTCTAGTACATTTCTTTTTATGTATTGAAAAAACTTTTAGACTTAACAAAACTGATTGATTTTAATTTTTTCAAACAGATATCTTGGAATTAGTCTATGCACTGCTTACAACAGAGCAAGTATTGCGTCTTTACGCATCATCGGCAAGATGGTGAACAAACAGGAAACCATAGCAACAACTACAACATCACCACCAGAATCAGACGTTACAGCAACTGCATCAAGGACAGAACCGAGTATTGCCATAGTTTCTGTTTCTATTATGAGCCCCGAATTATCGTCCAATGTTGTACAGGTGCATCGTGAGTGATAAATCATTCAAACAAACCAGTCACAATAATTCAATTATTTATTTTTTAATTATGCTTATTTTTATTAGATTTATCTGTCAGCATTGAATTTTACGTACAGATGTAAACTTGGATGTGTGTATATTACTTGAAGATTCAGTCTCAAAAAAGACAGAATTGCACTGCCAAATCATTGTTTATAGTTTGTAATTTTGCCAAATTTGCATTCATTATTAGAACTTTTGTTGGTATGTTATTTGTTTTTATTTTCATTGTGAGACATGGAAAATACTTCAAAGTTTTTGTTTGTACAGATGATACGAAAGATATACATGTACTTTCATTTTATTTTCAAGTTTGTGGTTTTTGTAAGCTCCTTTTCTCATCACTGCTGAAGAAATTCATAAATGCTTGTATGTCATTGTAGTAAACGCAATTCCAATGCAATTGCTGGCAAAACTGAATAGGTTTTCAAATACTTGTGCATTCTCTCGCAATTTTTCAGGAGGTATTGCATTTGTCCCCATTGTTGGAGTCATTGAATTGCTTTTGTTTCTCCCTATCGAAACATATAAATAAGGTTCCTTCGGGCAACTTGCAACCTTCAGACGTAGGCTGCTTGATAATAAAAATGTGGCAGTAGGTTGGAGGTTGTGCCTTTGAGTCCTACAGGAGTAAATATGGTTCTAAGGAGTCTTGGTGATTATTCTTTGTATGTTTCAGTTTGATGGGTAATGCTACAGAAATGCACTGGGGGTCTCAGCACACTTGTATAACTGTAAAAAACATGCTAATGTAAACTATATAAGCCAGAAATATTCTGCAGTGCATTCATGTCTGCTGCAAGTCTATCTCCCTTTCACCTGTATTTCTACAATTATGGAAAATGAAAATTGAATTTTGCTGTCAGCACAACTGTTTATATTGAAATGGCTAATAGTTTCTTGATTAGAAATATTAATCATGATGTATCATTTATTGGCGAGGTTTTTATGGCATTCTAGTACATAGAGTTGAGAGCAGATTGGCTACATGTCGATAGTAAGTCAATTTGTAGTTGTAATTACGGTTAAATCTTTTATGTTTTAAGTCTTAGAGTACTCATTGGACAGAAGTTGGAACATTCCATTGTAACACTTCCTTCAAGAAATTCATATTGTATTATGAAATGAAAGGATGAAATGTGCTTGATTTGATTTTTTTCAGTGCCAAAGCTGATGAAATTTTTAAGATTATTGCAATATTTTTAATTTAGTTTACCTTGGTGTTGAGCCAGATTGGTCACCCAGTTGTAGATAGTGATAGATATATCAAATATCGGTGTTTATCTGACAACCAAATTTCAGTTTGGTTCTTAGACTTGTAGAGTTTCAGTACCTTTTGTTTGCTTTGTTTGGTCATATTTTACTGCATTTATTAGTTCAAGAACTATTTCTTTTAACAATATGGATTATGTTTATATAAGCTTATTATCAAGACACTTTCATGGCATCTGTTAAGTGCATTGGAGATTCCTTCACAGAGGCATAATGAGAGAGACAAATTTGTCAGCCTTGTTTAAGGAGAGGAACATTCATTTTTGTAAATGTTTGCTTCTTTTACACTTGTTTTTGCAAGGTTAAAATTGTTGGCCTTTGAATTCAAGGAAATTGTTATGCTCAGTAATACATGTATATGATTTCAAGTGAAGAATAAAATTGATACACTGTATAGGATACATTTATAATCTTGAAGTACAGAATTTATTTTCCTCAAAAGTTATGTCAATGAAAACTGCTATCTGTTGGAGAGAGGAGCTTCAAAGGAATGACAGGACCCCTTTGAACAAAAATGTTATGTGTGTCCAAAATTTCAGTGGTTGGGTAAAACCAAAATTGTGTGTGTTATTGGAATCAGGTTCATCTTACTAAACGTCTGAGAAAAATGAGTTGATGGAAAATTTGGAAAAGAATTAAAACGGGAATTAAAAAACTCTGCGACTGAAGACAAAATTCTATCGGAGGGAGTAATTGTGGAATTTCAGTCTGTAAAGGTATTGCTTTTTATAGCTAATGCCGAGTTTCTGCATGCAATATTTCGTCTAAATGAAATTTCTAATCATTGTAATATACATGTGGCAAAACTTTTCATTCAACCTGTTATTACATTCGTTGAAAAAAAGAAGGGTTGCTACGAGTCGCTTGAGATAATCTATAATACTGCACTCTTCGTTATTTTTTCCGAGGGCAAAAATAATTCACCTCCTCCGTCCCCAACCAACACCCCCCTTAGAGCACGGTTTTGGCTACCGATTTATTGCTTCGTCAAATTTACATAGCGCCCCCTTTGGCCAAATAACCACCAGGCACAGTTTTCCCCGGTAACTTAGGCAATTGTCTTGAAATCGTACTACCTACGCCGGGTACCAACAGTACGGGATTCGATCGAGATCCCAATCAGGAAGTATGTTTCGCTTAAGCCTTTCGGATCGCATGGTTGTGCATCGTCTACGGAATAAAACCGAAACTAAATCAGAGAAACTCTGAAACTCAACGAAAGTTGTGAAAACATGCACTGTATATGTTGAGTGTTTGGTACTTGGATATCTGTTGTGAACTGCGTATGATGATAAAGGGAGATTAATTACAGATGTTCGTAGTCGAAAGATCTGGCTTATGTAGTCGAAAGTTGTCCTTCAGGTTCCACACAGTCGCAGTTAGTCTCATCTAACATTAGTTATCATTGCTAGAATTTCATCACCAAATTATCTTCATTTACTGGTCGCTTTGATTGAAAAGACACCATGTAAGTGGATAAAGGGTGTGCTTCAGATAGCGTCTGCAGACGACTCCCAAATTGTGAGATCAACATGTCTTCACCGGCAAAGACGAGAGTCAAAGAAAAGGGTGGTAAGTTTTGAACTGGCAATCTTGCACATCCATGATAACATTAGTTTCAGTTGATTAGCCTAGTTATCATAACTTAAATTGTCTTAAATTTTCTACATTTATGGACTAATGTTAATTTGTGAATCTGATCCTATGATCTGACCAGGAGGTATGTTATGCTACAGACTGACACTCAGACCAACAAAATTTTGGAAAGAGTTCCGTAAACGGACAAAACTAATTTTCCCATAAAATGTTGTAGGTCTACAACATTTAAGTAACAGCTGTCAGATAATGAGGAAAGAGTTCCATATAGGGATGCCACTTGACACCATGTGCACAAACCCTATGAGAGTAGTCTGAAAGTGTTTTCTAAATTGACTTGATGTGACGACTTGGTTTTTCCCTCTAGGTCACTCTAGGGAATAATTTCTGGCGTCCGTACATGTATATGGACTTCCCAAAAGGGATAACGTAAAATTTAGCCAAAAAAATTCCAAAGATTTGACATATTTTTTATTGTCAGATATGTCTCATATGTTTGTGTGCTGGGGTATCGAGTGTTGTCGGTACATGTATGCATGGAACCCTGTCCATAATTTTTTTTTAACTTAAAATTAAATATGAACTTGTCATCACTAAGACATTTTTGGAAAGTAGGCCTTATGGACTCTTTTTTCCATTAATTAATCTGTTAATCAGTATTTCATACATGTATGTGTTTTCACAAAGGGCTTAGGCTACATACATATACTAGCCTGAGGACGTGTGTTTGCAGACACTACATGAAAATAACAAATTTTGCGCACTGTGATTGGCCAACACATTGCAAACTCATGGTGGCGCACTATTGTGAAACGGCTGTATTGGCCTGTTGTCTGACCAGTACCTACCCTACAGTCTTGAAGAGTGATATGAGCTGTTAATCAGAAAGTAACACAAAACTACAATAGAGTGATGTTTAGCTTTGTTTTCCATGTTTTCTGTGTACATGTAAGAGCATTAACAAAAAGGACATTCAGGATACATGTAGGCGTACTGCTTGTGTTTGATTAACTTTAGTGCTAACATACATGTACATTGTATGAATGAGATGCAGTTTGTTACAATTTCTTTAAATTTATTTTCTAGTGCAAAGGCAGAAAAAAGATGTTACTCTACCGCCTGATGACTACTCTTGAAGGAAAATAGAAGACTTGGCCCTCTAATGCTTGTACCGTTTACTTTCTCATGTACTATGCAAATGCTCTGAATTTTATGTTTTTCTGAGGAATTTGTAATTCATGGAAGAATATGTCTTTCAAATGGTGAAGTAAAAGCCATCATTCTCCTTTCAGCATTCAGTAAATCAGCCTAGATTTTATTGAGAGTCCACCTCAATAAAAATTTCTTAACCTGAACAGTCCAGCCACTTGTGTCTCCATGTCAGCTCATCACAGCTGCGTATTCAGAGTTCTGTGTAGTAATGAAGACTATATGCTCTCTGCTTGGCACCAGCTTGTCCATTTACCTGGAGAAGATATCTTTGGTAGTGAATGTACAGTGTATAAAGTAATTGATATGGTTGGCAGTGACTGAATGGGCTTACATGTACCTGTAATATGTAGTGGGGTTCCCTAGGTGAAGTATGAGTGGTATGCAAGGCAAGATAACACACTTGATCTTATTAAATATTAATTCCTACGGATTTAATGCGTGGGATCTCTTTGGTTTGATTCAGCTCTGGGAACATACATGCACATGTACTAGTACAGACATGTATGTATGTAATTTTGTTGAAATCATGAAAGGAAAAGGAAGTGACTTATTTTGGGAGAAAATTTGTACATATTTTCAAATCTTGAAGACAATGCCACAGCTCTGTGAATCAGCTAAAATGGATAAAGTCCATAGTCAGTACTGTACTGGTGTTTGCCAAGTGTGCTTATGTACATGGAGAGATGACCTTGGGTAGGTTAGATTGCATCTCCAGCAAATGTCATTAACCTCAGCTGTGCTTTTCTTCTTAAGGCTCCGAAATTGCTGAACATTTGTGTACAAGAAGTAAATTCAATTTTCATAATTGGAAAGCAAAAAGAAATTAGCAGTTTTGAGGAGAAGTAGCAAACTAGCCATAGAACTTGACAAATAATGTACAGTTCCTCATTTTATGAAATCCTTGGCTACACCTTTCATGTACATGTAGCCATTTGCATTCAGGAACTTTTCTTTGAATATTTGTTGGGGGACCTTTTTCTTCTCTTTTAATTTTTGTAAGCAAATTTGAAATGAAAAAGGCTCAAATTCTTCATCCCCATTGTAATACCGATTTGGAATTGAGACATCGTCGCAGCTGTTTTGTTTGATTGTAAATATTTGGTACAGATTTGATAGTTAGGAATGATTGTTATATTCCAGCTAATCTGATAGGTATTTGACTTTTTTCCCACACACCTTCAAAGCTGGTGAGGTTTTCCCATTGAAAGTACCCTGGTGGTATTTTGATAGCCTGGTTTTCTTTTGTTCCATCATTTTTTTCTGCCCTTGATGATCGCTGGTGCATTCACTTTGTAATCCTGGGTATATGCATGTACATGTACATGTATCTCTGTTTCTGAGGAAAGTAACAATAGTTTCCCAACTACAACCGTAACAACTATCCCTTCACTTAGTTCAGTTGCTCCAAGGCATTTATTGAAAGTAAAAAGTGCTCATTATTAATGCCAATGTGTTTTCTTAACTGGTGTGCCAGAGGAAAGTGAGTTGGGACATTGTGTTATCATAATAAAGGAAAGGGGAAATTTACCGTTAAATCCTGTATAGAAGGAAGAACAACAGGACATATTTTTGTCAAGTTAAAGGGAGAGTTGTTGTTCAAAGTTGTTTGTGACAGCTCATTGTGTTTGTAGCTGTGATGAATGTTTGTCTATTTTAGATGAGGCACATGTGTATTTAGTTAGTTCATGTACTGACTTGTCTAGCTACTGGGATAAGGAGGCATTATTGTAATTTGTAGTGGTATACGGTACATGTACATCCTTGCATACAGGTTCTACAGTACACTGTATGTGCGGTACATGTATGCACTTAGCATGTATTTGCACATTAAATGGCTACTGGACTGACGGGGTCGTTGTGACTTGCTGAATGCATGAATTCACAGTTGCATCTTTCAAGTTTTAACATGCATGCGGCGTGAGTGCAATGATACTGTGCTACTGTCATCTCCTCCAATTATTTTTTACATGTCGTCCTTTTCCCACCTGCCACCTTGGGTGATTTCCTTGAATGCCACCTTCCCGAGGTGAGCAAGGTGGATTTCATTTGTCAATTCCATATTTATAACCTTATATTCAGTTTCTTCCATTGTCATTTGTCCATGGATTGTTGCCTTTGATACGTTGTTAATAAACAGTGATGATGATGCTTTAGCTCTTTTCCAAGGATCAGTAAAAATCATGAGGGGTTACAAAATTTTTAATGTTACCATTGTGATTTCCAAATATGTGCAGATTAATACTAGATGCTGGGCTGGGCATGCTCGTTTTGTTTGATAAAATTTACTTTTAGGCTGCAAAAACAAATTCATGGCTGGTTGATTTAAATCCTGATTTAAATCACTTAAAAAACTTTCAAAGAAATCTTAAATTCTTTTGGGTAATTGAAAGGAAGAAATGGCTGAATAAATACTGATGCCTTTAAAACGTTTCTCAGTTCCCACACAACCAGAAGTGGGTGATTTTGTGTATAATGTTTCTCTTTAATACACTTATTCAACATTTACTATACATGTACATGTGTGCCTGATGAACATGTACATGTGTGCCTGATGAACATGTACATGTGTGCCTGATGAACATGTACATGTGTGCCTGATGAACATGTACATATATGTACATGTGTGCCTGATGAACGTGTACATGTGTGCCTAATGAACATGTACATGTGTGCCTAATGAACATGTACATGTGTGCCTGATGAACATGTACATATATGTACATGTGTGCCTGATGAACGTGTACATGTGTGCCTGATGAACATGTACATGTACATACATGTACACCACTCTCCATTTGCTACAACTGGATGTACTGCATGCATTATGTAATTCACTAGTCATTCCATTTACATGGGAACGCATATAATGCAGCATTTCCAAATACATGTATCAAGAAAATTGGAACACCAAAGATGTGTAGGCCTACTTATTCGATAAAGTCTCTCGAAGTGTTACATTAGGCATGTCATGTGTTACAAGTACAGGAGTTTTATCCCAATTGAAGAAGCAAGACACCGATCTTGAAGTTTAATCATCTTGTTTTATCATTGAAATTTGCATTCAGCAGTTTATTCATACCAAGAATTTGTGTTTTATTTCATCATACAATGTAACTGGACTTAGCAAACTTCTGTGTTTGATTTAAAAAACCCACAAATACACACAAACTCTCCTAGGGGTACATGTTGGAATAAACATTTTATGTATCATAGAGTTCAGCATACATGTATGATAAATTTAACCTCAGCAGTCAGCAGTGTGTCCTTCGGTATTTCATGTCTTGAACTTTTGGACCAAAAACCATCTGGACAACTACACAAAGATCGATAAAAAAAACTGATTTCAATTAATAACAAAAAAATCAGATTTAAAGGAAAAAAATGATATTTTGGGTTTTAAAAAACAGGATTTTTATTATTGTTGACTAAATGTACATTACAGATGTACAATTTGAATTATGCAGACATTGCACTCGTGAATATTGATGGTGAATACATGTATGTATCCTATGCAGAGGAGGGAGTAAAAAAAAATCAAAAGTAGGGCAAATTTTGGGATGATATGAGTATCTTTGGGTTGCCCAATCTGCCTTTACATGTAAGCATGACTCACACTGTCTCAGGAGACACCAAACCTAAAGTGACTGGATCATTTTAATTTGCTTCCATAAATAAACAGCAAGTCTTCTAAATGGTGTGGCTAGATGTAATCCTATAGGGTAATTTTACTGGTCAAGTCTGCCCAACCTAAGTGGTTCCTGTCAGGACAGACATCAGAAGCAGGGAATCGCTGAAGCCATGAAATTCAAGGCTTTGCAAATCGATGGAAAGGATTTCGATTAATGCCAGAGATGTATTGTAGAAATGATGTAAGGCCTTTGTATAGCCTGTCTGGCTCAAAACTGTCAGCAGTGGATTAAAGGAAATTTGTCAGTCTTATATGACACTCGTTAATGTGCATGTATGAATGTACTTTGAAGGTTGGCTTTTGGTTCAAAATCTGGTTGCAAAATTTGATGGTTATACACGTAGCTGAATTCTGAAATTTTCTTAAGGGAAAATTATACCTGTTTAAAAATCAGTGTTGCAAGTGCACTGCACACTGTAACTGTCAATAGAATGCAGCATACTTTTCACTTTGGTTTCCATGACCTTATTCTTATAGCGCAACAGGGTCGTCTAAGGTCAAATACATGTATGCAACCAGGAACTTTAGGGATCAAGGTACATGTAATAAGATTTGAATTGTCATGAGATAGTAGGCTAAAGTGGTTGAGTGGTGATGACCAGTGCTCACCTAGGGAACCTTTTGGTATTTTACTTGTTATTGATGGCACATCAAAATCGGAGAAATCTGCAGGTATGCTTTTGTTATGTACGGTACATGTAGATGTACAGACTAGTACAGTGTACAGGGTTGGTACTGAACACCTGTGCAATGAATTTCTTGTGACCCAAGAGACATACCAGTATGTAAAAAAAAAAAAAAAAATCAGCAATTGGATTTTTGTTGTTTTAAGTTTATGCCACAAGTGTAGCAGTATTCTCGGGTGTATCATCCATACCATTGTGTGGTTATTTTCAATGCATACATGGATCTTATCATCTCATTTTATGGATCTTATCATCTCATTTTATGAACCTACACGGGATGTGGCCAATACACGGTAATTTAGTCAGAAAAGTATCAGTCACCCTACCTTCACAACCAAGGATTTTGTTATTTGGTTTTTTTTGGGGGGGGGGAGTTGAGAATTGCTGGAAGTCAAGAGAAAGAGAAAAAGGCACTTTTTTGACTCACTTGGATTTTTTTCGTGTATTGAGGCATGCAAGAATGTCAAGTTAAAATTGTTTTGAAGGTACCAAGTCTGCTCGTACCGGTGCTTCTTGAAGTCAGTGCACAGGGGTAGACTACACCCATACTCTGTTTTCTAGGACATGTTCATGTTCCTGTAAGCCTATTTTTCCCCCAAATCAACACATTTCACAACCAACCCTTAGGATGACTCAGGCATTGTGGAATGCTAGTCTCACAAAAGGGGGATTCCTATAGCTCACTTAACAATGGTTTTAGCCCATATGACCCTACATGTGCATTGACTAGACATTGGCTGCTGCTTTCAAGACTTAGTGGCCCGCAGATCTGAAGTCATGTTTCTCATAAAAATTACTTGAGTAGGCCAAGGGTACCTTTAAGTTCTGTTTGGCTATGCATCTTTGCATGAAAAAGTAAGATAGTTGTTTATAACTTGGTGAATAATGGTACATGTATATGTACCAGAAACTTGTTTTTCACTTTCGAATGTTCTGCCTCATCAAAACACATTGGTTTTGGATAAGAAACTGAACACGATGTACAGTGCAGGTACATGTTCATGTGTGTTGCTAATCATTTTTTGGTTTGGGAAGGTGCGTGCCAAAAATTCATTAGAATATTGCTGGAATGCTGATTAGTATCAATTTGGTGTTTTTTAATGTCTGAAATTCCACACTTGTATTCATATTTAGTACTTTCCTGAAACATCTGGACTTTTGAAAGGGATCAACCCCTTTGTCAGGTGTCCAGAAGGCAAGAGGATAAATGACATTCAATGGGCAATGCATCAAAGCGGGACCAGCCTGTCAATATATTGGAATGAATTCATTGGCAGTGAAACTAACCTGAGTGCAGTGGTAATAGGCTCCATGATTCTGCATTCATTACTTCTACGGGTACCATTTGAAGAGTACCGTGCATATATGTAACATACAACTCTCCTATCATAATATTCCAACACTCAAGTTTGAACAAATTGACACACTTGACTTCCATTCCAACATTTTTTAATATGGAAAGATATGGAGCATAGAAATCTTCATTCAAGTGGAAAGCTGGCTTAATTAATGTCAGGAAGGTGCTGTGTAGGAATAGAACTACTAAGAAGTACTGTACCAATGGTTTGGGATTTCTATCAAGTCATTTTTTGCAGTTGTCAAATAGTTTCTAAATTTTTGGAGTTAAATTTATTACTTTATTGTAAACTTCTCTATAATTGCATTATTATTTATTCTTAAGGATGTTCTTTTATTAAGATGTTTTAAAAGTCATGCTGTTTCAAAACATCAATGTGCAACTAAATTGAGGTTGAAAATGGATTTAAATCCCTGTAAAAAGTGTAAAATATGACTGATGTAAAACAGGATTCTTTAATGAGAAACAAGACTTTGTTTATCATTGAGTCAGTTTGTCCTTGCACTTTTTAGCTTTTGTTGCCCATTTTGGACGTTTGTTGTATACCTCATTTGGTGTATTGATTGCTCCGTTCTATTCACCGTTCACCGTTGAAATGGTTGGTACTATATCCATGGCGATTTGTCATTCTCGCTATGCTCATCTGTCGAGGTGACATGAAAGTTGTTTCATCCTGCTAGTTTATTTGAGATAATAATTTCTTGCTGCAATTTATACAACTGCTGGATTGTAAACCCACTTTGCCCAGCTGTTCAGTCAATTGTGTTGGGATTAAGTGAATTCTGAGTAAAGAATATTAGATGGATTGAGAGAAGCAAAGGATTGCAGTGAAATTTAAAAGTTGGACCTGGAGTTAGAGTCTGTGTTGAAGGAAAATTTCAGGTAAGTAGCCTGAGAAATTTATTTCATCAAACTGTATCAGACTGCAGTGATAGAGAAATAGTAATTTTAATGTATCATAATTCACACCTACCAGTACCCCGCCCCATCAAAGCCATCTCAGTGTTTTTGGAGAGAAATCAAAGTCAATGCAGTTGTTACTTCTATTTAAAGTGTGGTTTGTGTTCTATGTGTGTGGGTGGGATCTAAAATATCTTTGAAACTAGACCTGTATGTGCTGTACTTTTTTTTTGGGGGGGGAGGGATACCAGGTATTATAGAATCTCATGAAGGCACACCTGTAAATATTGAAATTGGTTAGTTTCAACCGTATTGGTTTGTCTACACAGCCATTTTATATTGTACATATAAAGGGTAAACATGGATAGATCAAAATAACATACCATATGTGGAGAATTCACCCACCAGCATGACTGGAAATGATTGATTTGCTCTAATAGACTTCTCAGTTTTTGTCTGGATGTAGTTTTGGCTGGTACAGACTAGATATTACAGTATTCGAGATTGACCTCCTACTGTTTTTGTTGTTGCCAGGCAGTTCTGATAGAGTAGGTTGTGCAAGGGGTTTCTCCCTGAATTTTGGTCGAACCACAAAACGTACCACAACTAATTGTGTCGGGAGGCTAGTATGGTATGTGACATTCTGTGTTAACTTTGTGAAGAACGAGGAACATGAATCAGTGTTTATTTTATATCAAAGTAGACATGCATGTGTACCTGTGCATGTTTTTGAACATAGGCCGTCATCCTAACCCCCCCCCCCCCCAACTGTATCCAGACTATCACAGTAAATGTTTAATTGCTCTGTCAAGGAAATTACCTACCGGGTAAAATAAACAAGAAATCATATACACAGGTAGTACTGGTACATTGTGTGGTTGGTGTTGTATTTGACACCCATTCATTCTGTGCATTAGCCTGTAATGTAATTTTTAAAAAATCACATGGTTAGTATTCAGCATTACTGCTCTGCTTTGGAGTCTTTTAAGTAATCATTACACATTGCATGTTTGTTCCATGATGTACATACATGTATACCTGTACCTGAGATACACCATACATGTAGATATAATTTATAACTGAGTGTTTGGTTTGTGGCTGCAATAATGGGATTAATTAGTAACCAGACAGCAGAGAGCTGAGCAGCTACACTACAGGTTAATGTAGATCTGGACCAATTTGCATATAACTGGTACAATAGAATAGGCCAGCAGACATATTGGGGTACTATTTGCCTGTGGCTATGTAGTTGGTACAAACTTGCATTCTTGGAAAGTAGCTATTTGACCAGAATTTTAAAATGGCATGTGGATAATGTTCTTTCCAGGAGCCATTCAGGCTTACCGTAGAGACATTTGTCCATCTGTCTTTAGTACAGGTACATGTAACTCCATCCCAATGTGGTACACGTACCGCAGGTCTTTTTTTAGTTACCACTGCTGGCACAGCAAGAGTACATTTTATTAATTAAGCAATAAAAGTGCAAATACATATTCCCTTTTCAGTGAATGCTGGTGTTAAACCTATTTGTACATGTACTTACAGGTACATGTACTTGTACATGTACATTCTAAGTGTTCAAATAACTCTTGCGCAATGTGGCATGACACATAATCTGTCAACAGGGTACAGGTACATCTTAACTCTAAACTTTTCAACCAATATGTTTGACATGTGTTCTGGCTTCCTGTTGATAATCTCGGCCACATAGTGGTAGTATTCATGTCTGTTTACTTTTTTCTGAACCGCTAGAGAGATCAGTTTATGAAGAGTAAACAATTTTGTTGAATTAATGGTGGATAAGCAGAGTCTTTTGTCCTATGAGAAATTTTACTTTGTTTACACATGTCAATTCCAGGAACAAAGGATGATTGATAAGGGGATAGGTTTATACTGGCAAAATTTAGAAATTGTCTTATTTCTTGTGATCAGTTATCTTGTTGAATTAACATACCGGTACATGTACCATAAAATATAAGAAGTTGAAACTACTAGTGTTTATAGCTTTTGCTCAAGGCGGATAGAGGGATTAATTGTAAAATATTACATGTAAACGTCAATGGTAATGCCCAGTTTGTTTCAGACAGAAATACAGCACTACTGCAAACTCAATCTCCATGTTTTTCTTTGCTGTTTCAACAGCATCTTAACAGTATTTCTTAAAATACATGTAGTTTAATTGCCTTTCATGGGCCAGTGATAATTATGCAATTTTTATTGTTTACCTTGGTTTGATGGGAAGAGCTGAAGAGGCGGCATAAGTATCGATGGAATATTTGCGAGGGTTGTTATTCCTACCTGATGTTTGGATGAAAGGAGATGATTTGTAGTGATAATTAGTGAGATAATGTATGCATGAATGCACATTTCTAAATGGCATACCCTACTTCAAGCCATGTTATTCTGTTGGTCATTCGTTGTCAGTGTCCTGAGCTCTGTGTTTAATTAAGATTGATAGCTTCACAGGGAAAAGTGGTCTTGGAGTGTAGCATGCCAACCTACACTGTTACTAAGTAACTGCTGACATTTTGGATTGGTTCATTGAGACTGGCTTTCTGCAAATGGTTTGAGCTTGTCTAAGGCTTGTGTTTGATTACACAAATTGAAACGCCAACTCGTATTGTATACCATACCGGTAGTTATTGGTGGGATTTGTTCGGGGCATTGTTAGAGCTGGGGATACTAGTTGTAAATACACTTTGACAGTTGGTTGAAGATAGATGAGAGATGATATTAAGCTGTTTAAGGTGTCACTTCACCATAGTGATGAGAATTTACTCTAACAATGCCAGTCTGTATCTTTCATGATTTCTGTTATTATAGTTAACCCATCTTTTGATACCAACTCAACTGGTGTAATACTGGTAAGAAAAGCACTATACTGGGTTGCAGTCCAGCAAACGTTTTACTTCAGTGATGGCAAATTTATCAAGCTCATGCCTCACTGAGAGACTGTTGGGGCACTGGGAATTCCATCTGACAAAACAACACACAAATCGGCTGTCATCTCTTTCATTAGTTATGGGTGCACTAAATTAGATTTCAGTTAGTCTGCTGGGTATTTCAGTTGTCGTTTGAAGATGTCATTCTATGGAGTGATGGTTCAGACAGTTTACATTAAAGAGATGTCAGGGTTTTAAATAAACACTCTTCCATGGAATATAGACAGTAAGAATTGGAGTCAGCTCAGTCATGCTGCTGGTATGTTGTGTAAAATGTTAGCGGAAACACGCTTGTAATAGTCTGCTCATTTCGAGAATGATTCCTCAGAATGTGGACATTGTTTATGAGACAGTCATACATCATGCTCTCTGCAACATGCATAACAGTCCTGTACCAAACCAGGTTTTATCCGATACGTGTATCTCATCTTCAGAGATTGAAATTTGGTCGTGGTTTTTTGCTGAAGAATGTTGGAGTTTAGGGAATACATACACTCCATCTTGAGCTGTACTTTGTCAGTTAAAATCTCTTCACTGTCAACAGGATTATTTTGTTCTTGTCAAGCAGGGCAGGGCACGCAACTTCCAAGATTGAGCTAGTTATCTTTCTTGTCAAGCTCGGAGTAGCTCCTGGAGATGACCGGCCCAACGTGACATTTCAGGCCTTCTAGATATTTGATTACCTTCTTAGCTTTCACACCTGCACTGTCGCTGCTTGCCTTAGTGCCTCTATAATGTGAGGAAAGACCCCTAGGAACTCAGCGGAATATGGATGAAGACTAGACCAGACACCTGTCTTAAAGGAGCAGAGCGTACATGTACATGTACCTACAGTGGGTAGAATTCTTTCATCA
Source organism: Acanthaster planci (assembly GCF_001949145.1). The sequence continues at coordinate 315,461 of NW_019091381.1, read as the reverse complement.
AATTTTGTTTTCTACATTTGCAGGTTTCTACCCGTATTCTGTTTCATTTCTGTTCAACTATTCGTGGTAAATTTAATTTATAATTTTTTCCCAGTTACCCATTTTAGACATGGTTGTCACATTCTCTTTAATTTATTTTCTGTTTCAGTCATTTTTTTCCTGCTCACTCTGTTCTCTTCAAGAAGTGACTGAATTCCCTACTGTCGTTAGGAACAATTTCCTGCGTAATGAATTCAATGTGCAGTGCATTGACGAATTGTTCTAAGCTGACGATGTAGCAAGTCAACCTCAGTATATTGAGAATGCTCATTATATTCCTGGGAATACATGTAGTTTTTATTTTGGGTTATTTTGGATAAAAACTCCAAAGAAAACTGAGAAATATTTATGAGGAAGTTGTGATGACTGGAGGCATTGATCTGGATTTCAGGAATGTGTGGATTTGGATTAGAAATATCTGTTATTATTCTGTTACAAGATTTCACCTAGATGCAGATTTACTGATACTGTGTCTAGTCAAAAGGATTGGAAGTAGAAATGACAAAATTGGCATTTTTGTCCCTTGTAAGAGTTGAGTTTGGGTGGATTGTAAATTAAATACTTTCATTCTGTAGTAATCACAGATTGATTTTATTTACACATATACATGTATATTTAACACTCAAAAGGGTTGAGTGGGTTTTTGTATTTCAATAGTGTTCAGGATGGTTGGTAAAGCTGAGCACTGCTTGTGAAGTAAGTTTAGTCCTCTGTACACAGCTTACATTTCCTTTACAAGTCGGCATTTTAATAGTAAAAACTTACACAATGAAGAGGGTATAAACTCTAACTTGGTCAGATTTGTAAAGGTTTTTTGATATCTGTCTTGATTGCTTTTTGAAAGCTTGAAATGTAAAAGGAGCCATTCTTCCCAGAGGTTCATGGAGTATGCATTCCAGCAGATGACATTCCAGCTTGTGTTGTAGTGGACTAAGCATCCCAACTACTGGTACATCCCCTACTTATGAGCTAGAGTAGCATCAAACCCTGAGGCACATCTTTTCTTCATTGCTCCCATCCATCCTTCTAGCAATAACATGGTTATACTCCCACACACCTTGCAATCTCCAAGGCCTCCTACTGTTGTCTCTGTTTCTCAGTGTCTTCATTTCAGTAAGACGCACAGCCCCTCAGGCAGAACACTGCAAAATGTCAACGTTCTTAAGAGAACTTGTTAAGGGAATAGGGGCGGCAGACTTCAGTGCCCAGGAGACATCTTGTCACTATGCAGTGCCTATTGCTGTTAATGTTTTATGTTTTTCATTGCAATAGAAATATATGTCGGCCCACTTCACAGAATGACTGAAGTTCATGTACTCTAGGAAATCCTGTCCTTGCTCGTTTTCTTATTGCAGAGAGTCATTTTTTGTAGTGATTGAAGCATGGAACAGCGAAAGGACTGCGCTCTCACCAAACGTACATGTATGCCAGCCTGTGCCTGTACGAGTAATTGGCAAGGACTTTTATCTCTCTTAAACTGTTGAGGGTATAAGTGTTCCAATGTACACAGTACCTGTAATATTGAAATAATCTTTACTGAGTCTCAACTTTAACAAAATGAGTATTGAGAAACTTTTGTTTGGATACAGAACTAGTATGAATAATTGTAGGTCATATTTTACCTTTAACAAATAAACAAAAAAGCGGAAATGACATACACTGTAGGTAAAGATTGTTCAATTTACAGGTAATTCTTACAACCTCTCATGGTAAGAAATCCATGTCACAAGTTTTCCTTGATTGCAAGTGATTCAATGCAGAGAGCTTTATACACAATTGGTTGACTATAAATACCGGTATGAAACATAAAATAGTTGTCTGCTTGAGGTGCTTGGGTTTGATACTGCTTAGGATTGCTAGATGCAGTTGATGAAACAAGAGAGTGTTCTTATTGCTGTCAAGATACCTGTGACATTTAGATAAATGGAAGGACAAGAAGTGACAGGCATCTACATGTACAA
>NW_019091381.1:288530-312665 GCF_001949145.1 Acanthaster planci | reverse complement strand
TGTACATGTAGGCACAAGTTATATACATGTAGGCTTACACGCATATGTACAGGTAACCAACACAACATAGAAAATCATAAGAACTACATACATGTATGTGTTGTTATTAACAAGATTTCTTGAAGGTAAAAGGTCATGTTTTACTGCATCTTTAGTTTTTATTAATCTGGTTTGGTTGAAAAAATGGGATTTAGTCGCGTGTGTTGCTATCTACAACCATCTGCTGTCTACATTTAAAAATTCTGTAATCACTCAATCAGTGAATTACAGGTACATGAGGATAAGCATGTGCAGTACTTAATCTATCAGTGACTTCTTTAGAGAAATTCATTAACCTCTTCTGGCTGAAAAATGAGAAAAAATATTCAACATCTATGATGTACAAGTACTATTAACTATTTTGTGTGGCTTCATGTACAGGTACATGTACATGTATCGGTATATGCATGCAATACACAAGTCCTTATCTTAAGTGTGGAGTCATCCTTTATCTTGTAGCAGTTTGATACCGATAACTCTGTATGCTGTATTTCAAGATGGCTGTGGGCTGTAAGGGATGGTTTAATAATCACAGAAGATTCGGAGAAGAGTGAGAGGACTTTCCAAGGTTACTTGTGGTTCTGTGACATTTCAGCCTGTTACCAACTTGTCCAGATCGAAAACAGATGTCTGAATATTTAATACAGCTTTAACTACATGTAACTTGTCTGCAGGACAAGTTCACAGTGGATTTTTTCGCTGTCTTTATAATGTCAAAATATACATCAAACTGATGATTTTTTTTGTTTTTGGCCAAGAAAAACTTGTCCATTTTACTTAAATTTACTTTAGACAAGTGTAAATATGAGTGATTTATAAAAGTGGGCCACCAAGAGTTTGCAACACTTTGGCCAATCAGAATGCGTGAAATTTGTCAACCCTTTTCAAACGTGCATTGGGTTGACAAATTTCGTGCATTATGATTGGCCAACAGGCTGCAAACTCTTGGTGGCACACTTTTGTGAAACGGCCGTATTGTAATAGAGTGCGCTTGTAAATTAACGTGCTGCACAGGTATTCATTTCTGTGCATTTACAGACGGTTTTCTAAAACTCTGCTTCATCTCAGCCTCAGGCTTGCCTCTGTAGTCAAATCAGTCTGGCCCTGCTACATGTACATGTATATGTATGCATGTACGGTCTGGCAAGATTATCTGAATCATTTAGCAATTTCAAAGTCAGGGTTTAAAATCCTCCGATGCCTGAGATGGAGACCGAGTATTAAAACTAGTCAATATTGCACATCTGTGATTGTTCATTGAACACTGCCCTCTGTTGACTGAGTTATTCCAAGTATGCAATGGCAACCTAATGACCAGTGAAAGAGGTAGTGATTGAACACTCTCACCAATAAATCAAAGCTGTTTCCAGATAGAGCAGCTTGTAATCACGACGCTATGATAGTGGCTGCATCATGTAATATGATTGGTAGAAGTTTGCAGATTATGGCTTCATAATAATTTATATATTAGTTTATTGTGAATGGGTGACAGAGCAGGTGTGCTCTATACACATGCACCACCATAGTGTCATTTTTAAATTAATTGAAGCTTATCTTATCTTATAGGATAGGTTGCCGTAGTGATGAAAACTCCTAGGAAATGAATAATGAGTTACTAATTACAGCTAATCTTACCTTTCTTGATCTTGTATTTTTCTGTCACACCCCAGTGATGGTGAGACACTGCCGGTAGTGTATGGGGTCAAGGGAAGTACAAGAGGAAAAAATGACAGGTGTTTTAAAATAATAAATGCCATGTGCCAGGAAATACAAAAATGTAATCTGTGTGATATTCTTTAGTTCTGATTTTTGGCCCAAATATTTTTGGGAAACCTGAGGAAAACTTGTACGGATGTTTAATCAAAGTAAAGACTTAATAAGTATTTACTTTGCTTTGAACAATGTGACATACTGTGTTCTCTGTATGAAAAAAGGCCCTCTTGTGACAAACCTGTTAGGAAGCCTCACTTGGTGCTGTCATCATGTGATTAAAGCTCTTGCTGCTGGCATGTCATGTGCGCCTTGACAGATGTCTTAAATATATCACGATGGGGCCACAGAATGGTCAAATGATGTCAAACTGTCACAAATTATGCATACCCTGCGGGATTTTTCTGTCTCGATGCCATCAACAGCTGTCATTTCTGTACATGTACATGTACATGTATAACGTGACACTGTCAGTGACACATGACCATGACCTTAACTTAATGCTAGGTCATTACCACCCCTAAACCCCCTGCTGTTGTGCAATCTGAAGGTCCATGTTTGTCATCACTTTCTATACTCCATGTACATGTAGCTGAGGATTACTCATTAATTACCTGGTAGATAATCTTGTAACCAGAAATGACACCTGCTTGTCTGTACTTATACCTATGTTTGGGCTTTGCATTAACTGTACATATGCATGTACAGTAGTCACGCAAAGTGTAGCTACCAGTAGCTGGACCTTGGAATAACATTGAGCCACCATCAGAAACATTTCTTAGTAGTGAGTGGAGAGATGGTAGCAATCAACAGGCATTTTACGGTTTATAGAATTATTTTAATTCTGTTTGGGTTTTGCAGAAGTTTTCTTTGTTCAGTTTATTTATGGGCTTCACATTTATCCCAGCTTGGGGGGTTTGGTTCTGATTATGAGTAACTTGCTAGTACAACCCATGGCAGATGGTAGGCTCATGCTATGCTTCATAGACATTATGCCTGGATGCCTAGAGGATTAACCAATGCTATCATGCATGACATATTAAAATCGGCACTATGTACACAACAGGGTAACCCTGGAGAGAAGGCAACCATGAACACACGATGAAATTGAGATCTTTTCGCCTTGTGTCTTAGCAAGAAAAGATGATGTAGTCTTCATCTGTTGGCTTAGGGATGATGGACAGATTTCTGCTTGAATTCTATTGAGAGACTTACGGTACTTTGACACCTTTGTGGGATCATCTTAGAACGAGGAGCATACGGGGACTGTTTGGAATATTCTTACATGTACATTAGATGTACTGTAAATGAGATTGTCTAACACTTCAATAAATGGAAACACACATGTACAAAATAAGATATTCTTGTACTGTTCTGCGTAAAGTAAGAGTAAACTTTCCCAGTTGAATGTGAGTTTACCCGAAGACTGTCCAATCTTTCAAATTTGTTAGGTTCTGCTTCAAATTTGCACCCCTCACTGAAAAGGACAGAGAGAAAAGAAAGGTGTATTATGAATTTGAAGTGTACAGTACTTGTAGACATTTACGTTGTTCATTGTAAGCAGTACAGTGGTCTAGGCCTGGGGTTCGATTCCTCTCTCATGTAACACGTTCAAGATTAACATGTGTCTCGGTAAAGAACATGCATACCACCACAGCCCCCCCCAAAAAACCTCATACAAATTGTTGTTACGGGAAAACATACCTCAGAAAGATAGAAACAAAATGATGCCAAACACAAGATTTGGTAAGGTCCTTGCCTATACATGTACATGAAGTATACTGTGGTAGGAAGGCAAGAGTTTTGGGTACGTTCCTGTCATGTACGTGTACACTTTTTGGTGTCCCTGTACATTTTATACCGCAAAGTACGAGGTGTACTGTGTACCAGTAAGCACCAGTATCTAAGGAAATGATATGATTTAATTCACTGAAGTAATGCAGTGGTAGTTTCCCGAGGGTAAAAAAAACAGGAAATTGTAATAGATCTACATGTATGTTGTAGTTTACATTGTACCTGTACATGTACGTGGACCAAGATTGTTAACGTTCTCAGAATTTGGGGAAATGTTTCAATTTCTACTCTGAAATGTCTGGCATTGTCACTCCTGAAGAATTCCATATTCAATTGATGTTGTCTTGTTCTACAATTAGCCTGTCTGTAGTTGTTTTGTTTTTTGGGGGTTTGTTTTCCTCTGCTGGTTCCTGTTGCCTTGTTTTTTTTTTACATTTGGTCTTGTCAAGGGTAACATACCTTCATGTGATAGACAGCAAAAATGTATGCAATAAGAAAGTCTGTCTAAGATTTGACCTACTGCAATCTACAGTAATATGTGTTGACCAACAAACCTGAAAATATTTTTTGGTCCAGGGGCTGTAATCTTTTTTTAATTGCTTTGTTATTAAACTCTTTGTGAGGAGGCTTACCGGAAGTTTATGCTGCCGGTAGCATGTTTTTTATACTGCTTGTACATATTTACCGGTACATGTATAACTTTTTTTTTTCTAGAAATTCTGTCTCAACTACCGGTACCTGTGTATCCTGGTAGTCTAATGGTTATATCAGTCCCAAGTTTTGTTTCCATGGTACCGGCTAGCTAATTAGGGTCGAAGGAAGGAGATTGTGGTTAAACAGGGAATTTGAAATTTTCAACTACACCCTGTAGCTGGACCTGTTTATTTGAGCAAGGTGCTATAAAAGTGAAATAAAAGGGAAAGCTAGGACACAAACTCACTAGTGACTGAAAGCAACTTATGCACAGCATGCTTGATATTTTATGTGAGTGTATGGTATGTTCCATCCAGGGATTGTAGGCTTCATGCACCAGAACATGGTAGATAGGACGATGTGATGTGGCTGTTTTGTACAGTAGTTAAGTACCAGTACTTGTACATGTACGTGTATGTTTTGCACACTACCCCAAATCTACTGCTAAATATCAACAGCAGTAGAGACTTCTAAATTTGGTAGAATTGGACACTAAGTACATGTAGACTGCCTTGCCACTTCTATAATTTTTGTCATTGGTAAATTGTTCTCTGATTTCTAAAGTACATGTGTAAGTGTCATTTTTAGGGTTGGCCTGTTTGTAAAAATCCTGTACCTTGGGGTGTGGTTTAATGAGTGGTGTAGGCACAGCCCACTAATTTCTGCAACTCGTCAAAACTTGTCATTTTTAAGCAGAGCTGTCATTTCCTGGCAGACAAAGTGACTGGTAGATTATGCAAAGCAAGCCCAGCAATCTTGGAGGAAGTTGAGTCAGGAAAAGTGGTGTCACTCCAGCCTTGGTTCTGCCATTAGCTCAGTCACGTATTGAGAACGTTAGGTACACATACATTGTAGATTTAGAGGCTGAGCCAATGTGAGTTTGCCAGGTACATGTACAATGTAGTTTAGTGAAAAGTTGCTTGCCCATGTTCAGCTCATGTACTTGTATGGCTTTGCTGTTGACATTTTGTGCTGAAGCACATGCAGCTTTAAACTTCCTATTTGGTACTGAACAGAGGTTTCTCTTGTGTAGTTGCTGTGCAAATCTTCTCAAAGATATAGGCAGGTTCTTTTGTTGAAAGGTAAGATTCAGTGTGGTTTTATAACTGACCTCAAAATTGATTCATTGATTTCTTCTTGTGTTCTGTTTTCAGTTATTAGAATGTTCTGTTGTGTGCTTACACATTGTGGTTTAAATTTCTGTAGGTGATGTTTTTTTGATTGACAGGCTTCATCGCTGATATCTCTAATGATGTACATGTGCATGTAATTTTGTCTTCTGGAGCCCTCATGTTGCTTTGTTGCTTTCAGATAAGAAGTTCCACACACTTCCTCTCCCCAAACGGAACAAGGAGAAGAAGAAGACACCATCAAAAGACGATTCTGAGGGTGTGACAAGGAAGAAGAGCTTTGTAGACATGACACGACGTAAGCTAAGCCGTGGTGTCAAGGACCAAGCTGTAATTGAACCATTGCGACGTAAAGTAGGTGTAGAAAAGGTCAGTTCGTGCCTTTATCAGTAATTTTACAAGGATTGGTATGGCTGTCTGTAGTGTCTTGACTTGCTAATCATCTTGCTGTTCAGCAGGACTCTACTTACCACTAATCATTTATCTCGAACTTGTCTTTCTGAATTTTCATTACCTTGCAGTACTCGTTGTAACGTATATGTACATTGACATGTACATGTATGTAGTTCATTGTCAGGCCATTTATTAGATGTTTTGGTTACCAGTAATTGTAACATCCATGGCTTTTATTCAAACTTCAGATATTTCCAAAACAATATCAGATTTTGAATTCATGTCACATGTATAATGATAAGCCATGGCCCTACTGGATCTTGTTGAAATCAATGCTAGTTCATTTGTAAAGCAAATAGTGCCAGAATTCCACATTGACACTTTTGGTTTTAAATTTCATTTTGCTACGTGCAGATTCTACTAATTGCTTTTTATAGGATTTGCGTCTGTGTATTATTTTAAAGAATCTGCTTCCTTGTGGAGCATTTCAGGAAATGATGAAAAGGTATTTCACCAACTCTGTAATCACAGCAGAATGTAAACATGACTGTATTTGTTTTGGATGCTGTGCACTACATGTATATATCAATAATCAGTTGTGTACATGTACATGTGTGCATCAAAATGGACCATTTATCCAAATCTCTAATCACGTAAAATTATTATAGAGGTTTTGTGTAGTAGCTACATGTATCTTGCTGGGCAGTTCTTATGTTCCACAGGGAAACCTTGGTACATACTGGGTACCCTGTGGAGTAAAAACATTGGCCTGCAAGATGACAGCCGTGCAAATCCTCTGTTGTCTCATAGAACATAACCAACTTGATGTCAACATGCTCAGTTTCAAAAGTGCACTGTGCTTGTTACTGGACTCAGTAGTACTACTGTCTCTTGTGCAACTCATAAAGCAGACTGCTTTTTTCCAACTGTCTTTTTGTATATTCTTTCTTCAATATTATTAACAGGACATGGACAAACTGCAGGGTTCAGAAAAATCAGTTATGGTGGCTCTCAAATGGTTTCTGGGTAAGTACAGAGATCATTTGTTGTGTGATAATTTTATATTTATTATTTTAATTGTACAATAAGCAAGGTAGTAGAATTGCCTGTTTTTTTCTAGAAATACCCAGACAAATGACTTTGCTTTTGCAGAGATGATTTAGAATCAAACTGAAAGAATACTGTTTCAGTTTTGTTCCGTTCTGGGCTCTCTTGCAGTGCAGAAATCTCCTGGAAATGTTGCATAGTTTTGAGAGTTGTGGGGGGTTTTCAGGAAGGTCAAACATGTAATCAGGTCATGATGCTCTTGAACAAATTCTGAGACTTTAGAAATGTACAGTTTCTCCCTGTGGGTTTAACTCTCTTGACCTCTTCCAGCATTTCCTTAAGTTTTAAATTCTTTTCTTTTATTACTGTAAACCAACGTTGCTGATATCTGGCTGTTTTTGAGATTGGTCGTTCCTTCCACTGACACAAGTTCGATGTAACAGTTGTTTGAGAATGCCGTAGTTGCACTACCAAGGAGTGCAGAACTTTAGAGTTGTAAGCTCTTTCATGTATTTGTAAATGATTTTCACATGAAGACTATTTCCGTGTTATTTTGTGCTTATTCCAGAGGTAATTCAGAAGGATACATTGATTATGCTCCCAGGCAGTACAACCAAAGTCCTACAAGAAGTCATGGAACTCAACCAGTGTCTTAATCAGTGTCTAAATAATGAAGAAAGGTAAGATGACATTTCCACATTATCATGGTAACTGAAGTTGCCATAGATACTGAACTTAAAACTAAAAAGTTTCAAGTAACATTGTCATGGTAGTTAAGGTTCCATCAAGAAACATTGATCTGGTAACTAACTTTTTATGTAGGAGCACTTACCTGGGTTGAGTGTTATCATGGTTATTTTCTCCAGAAATGTTACCCTGATTGCTTATACTTAGAGAATGTTACCATGGTTACTACTAAAAGTATTCTGTCAGTGTTGCATTGAGTGCTGAGGTTACGTTGAAAATGCAGCGTTAGTAATTAAGGTTACCTAAAAGAAAATCATTGATATTCTATTGATCAAAGTTCAGTTGATTGTTTGGAAGCATTGCATTCACATTGTGTGAGTGTTTTTCAGTCTCAAAATGCTTAAAGGTTATTTAAGCAACATTTACTAATTTCGTTTCTTTAGAGAGAAGATGTAACTTGTGAATGAGTTGACACAGAATGTACCTGTAGATAATGTTGGATTATTCATGACATTTTTACGGTATGTGTACATCAAGGCACATAAGGATTTACCTTCTATACACTGGGATGACGTTGAGCTTTTTTTTTTTACTCATTCAAGGTAGTTTCCTGAAAAAGTTTGTAATTAATATTTCACTAACTACACAACATGTTCCACAAAGGAAATTGCACCGTCAACTTTTTAATACTCTGTGACAGAGGACATTGTATTAATAACAGGGTTTCTCCCTATCAAAAAAGAGACTGAAAGGAAAGTTTATATGAAATTGTAGACGGTCATGGCACTTTTCTAAAACTGTGTGGTTTCCTGCGTGGGTTTGTAAAAAGGTAGCAGGTGATTCATAGATGTATCACTGTCAGTTGGGTGGGGCATGGGGGAGAGGGGCATCGGGGATAGTAAGAGATACCATCCTGTCAACACTTACATGTACAGTTGGAAGAGCTTTTGGATTTCAAAACAAAAGGTAATTTGTGTCATACACAAGTTAGAATTGCAGGATCCAAAATATCTGCCCAAGAACCTTGTAATGGTGTGAATTGTGACAGTTTTCTCCCTGCAACTGTTTGCAGTACCATTGAGACAAATATCGTCTCTTTTGATTTGAATGCCAGTACTTACACATGTGTTTCTTTCTCTGAAGGAAATTCACAATTCCTTTGTAACAGTTTTAAGATGGAAATTGGTAGTTGTTTGCCTGGCAGTTTTACAGATGTTTGAGTTTAACCTTCAAATTTAGTTGAAAAGTGTGTTACTTTTCTCCCTTTCATTTCAAGTTCAATGCTTATGTCATGCCACAACCAAGTCTATCAAAGCTTAGCTAATCTCATCTACTGGGCAGACAAGATCGTCCTGTATGGAGAATCATCAATGAATAAAGATGAAGGAAGTGAAGTCACTGAGGCAGTGCGCTCAGGCATTGAGGAACTAGTCAGGCTTTATCTTGAGAAGCTTAAAGACAGACAGAACAAACTGGCAGCTGGTATGGAAGACCAGCAACAGGTCCCTAAGCCAACCATTGAAAACAAGGAGTAAGTTATGGACTCATTCTTGGTACTAGATGAGCAATTGAAACTTTAGAATAACAAAAGTTTCCAAAATATTTGATGAGTTTTAGCAGATGATCTGCCAATTAACTTACATCTAGGAAAATTAGCCAGAAGGTCTTTTCCAAACAGAAATTTGGTATCTAATTTCTTCTTTTGTTTGCTGTGTGATTTCAGCGATGCGTATGAACAGAGACCTCTAAGTCCCAGGGAACAGGAGATGTTACATCAATCTCCAATCGGCCAGTGGTTTCCTGGGGCTACTGATAGCAGTTTAGAGACAGGTGACATTGCTCCACCTAAACCACCTTTGCCAAGTCAGAGGATATTGGTTACACAAGTTGAGGGGTAGGTATTTGTTTCATGTAAAGTGAGAGAAAAATCTCACACCAAATTTGGAAAAGCAGTCCACTTTTCTGGTGGTATAAAAGGAAACGCTTATATTTTTGTGCTCGCCTATGTGCTGTAATGTATTATTTGAACTGGTTGCCTTAAAATATCTATTGTTAAACCGGTAATGACAAATAGAACCAGTGCATGTTTCTGAGCAATCTATGTGACAAGCCAGATAGCAGCAGAGGTTGTGACCTTGCGATAGAGGAAGGAAGAAAGAATTTGACCCTTGATGGTGTAATGAACAGAAATCAACCTGTACGTACATGTGAGCTCATAGAATCAGGAAGCCAACCGATGGATTGATTTAATGCCAGTCGTGTCAACTGTCTTTAGTGAAGAAAATACTGTCATTTTTTATCCTACTTTTGTCATCTTCCCTTGTGTTTTGAGTTTTATAAAAAAAAGTCAAAGTTAGAAACTAGATCTCCCTTACCAAAACCAGAACAGAAAATGCAAAATATGGGAAATGTAAGAGGAATAAATGATGCATTACAGAGTAATAACTGCAGCAAAAACCTTGTATTTCAAACACATGGTGACACTGAGCATTATACAGTGGATGACTTTAAGAAGTTCCATAATTATTCGGGGGGAGGGGTTGAATCTCAACACATGCATGAGATAAGGTTTGATATGTGTTGTAAGCATATAACATTCATCTGTTTTAACTATCAGTATCAGTCTGCATTGGCCTACGTGACAAAGGAAATGGAGCTGTATTGTAGGAATAGCGGTAGCATGCAGTCAGAACCTGGAAGAATATCAGTGACTTGATATGTTCAACAAAAAAAAAAATGCTTGAAGGGATCTGTCAGTTCGTGCATCTTGATTCTTGAACTGCTGCAATTAAGATTGGTATCTATGAAGCAAGTTAAAGTGGTTGGAGGATGGAGCTAACCTCCTAGGGTGCATGTAAAATCATATTGAAATCGGAGGATTTGGGACAAATGCAATGCATACGAGTACGTTTCTAACCCACTCTGCAAAAATGAGTCACATGTTGCTAGAGCCACTTTTGAGTGAAAGGCCTTTGAAAGAATCTTGCACAATGTTTAAGTAACAGGAATCCTCAACATTTTAGCATCTACACAACATCCATTTTTATCATACCAACCTGACTTGACACCTCAAAACAAAGAGCTCACTCAACTCAAAAAGTGGCTCCAGTGACTTGTGACTCATTTTACGGAGCAGGTCACGTGATGTTTTTTTAAATTTATTTTGGCTGCAGTATGTTTTCTTGGTAGGACAGAAATGTTGTAATTTCTGTTGATTTCTCCATATTTTTACCATTTTAAATGTTGGTTTGGTAAATATTGTCTCAGCTGTTTTTCACAATATGTATTATTGTTTGGAGTTCTTGGCTCTTATGGTTCAAATCCAAATAAAATTTCACTTAACCTTGGTTTTTGTCGAATACAACAAAACCTGAAACATGGGCTAGCTAAATCTATCAGATTATGTTGACTTGAATAATGAAGGCCCTTCTCTTCCTTATTTGGCGGAGCCTTAGTCAAGGGTGTCCATCCTGAGTTGAATTGCACCCTCAGCGGTGAAAGAAAGACAGACTGGTACAAAGTTTTCCAACTGGATACTTGCGTGCAAAGATCATATATTTTAGAAAAAAATTCATTATGGCTACTCAGCATGCTCCACATCAAACTGCGTGTCTATGTGGTGAGTTTGTACCAAATGACTGTCCTGCCCTCTTTTGTTCCCGCTTGTAGCAGATACGGTATATGTACTTGCAGATTGGTTGTTTATGATTGTTCCTTTTCTCCCAATAGTGATCCACCGCCACTCCCACCTAAGAGGCGTAGTCGTATTGAGCGTCGTAACTCATTATATGACAATGCATCAGATGATGGAACATATCCTCAAGACTTATCGCTAGACTGTTCAATTTCTGGCAGTTCTGCCTCTGTTACGAGTCAACATTCAAATATGAGTAATGGTAGTTTCCACAGCCGTCCTGACTCCATGCTGAGCAGTCAGTTTTCTTCTCCTAGCATCCATGGAATTGAATGGGAAACTTCGGATATGCTCAACCCTGCTGATGTGTCCAGACTTTCTATCCAATCAAGCCGACGATCCAGCACAGAATCCTCTGAGCATAGAGACTTTGAGAAAGTTTCTAACAGTGGATCAGAGGGCACGCCACCAAGCTTGCCAGCTAAACAGAAACCTCGTCTTGAGAGGCATTTATCAAATTATGATAATGTGGATCCCGAGGAAGCCGAAGAACTGTCTGATCGATGTCAAAACCTTCAGGATGCAGTGTTCAGTGTTGGAATGTCTCAAGATGATGGCAGTAATCATAGAGACTCTTATCTTAGTGGATATGATGATGCTGATCACTATGATGACAAACCGCCTCCTCTTCCACCTAAACAGATCAAGCATAGTAAGTAACCAAAAATAATCAGATAAGATAAAAGGAGTTTGAGAACATCCGTCTCTGGAAGTTTTTAATGCTGAAAGTAATTATTTCAACTAATTGACATTGACACTGAGGGTAAAAAAGAAGATAATTTGCAATTCCCTGAATTGGACGGACTGTCATCAGACATTGGCTGTTATCAACTTTGCATTATTATTTTGGAACTCTGCCCACACATATTTCAAGATATATTTTTCATCTGTAAGCCATACATGTATGTTATCTCAAAACACCCGGTAACAACATCAAGAAGTTATTTGTTATATTTTGGTTGATAACTGTTTTCTTTGATTTCCTCTCAGTCAATACATATATGGATCTAGTACATGGTTACTCAGGAGACCAGTTTGAGATGACTTACTATGAACATCAGCCAGACGATAGTCCTGCCCCAGACAGTTTCTTTCCCAGTGGTAACTGTCAGTACATACAGAGCAGAGAACAGTTCTTCCTGGAGACATACAGTAGTAATGACATGATGAATGGTGGCCGACCGGTGTCAGGAGCCAGTTATGCTGAGATTGATGATCGATCAGAGAGTTCAGCCGAAGGAACTTCAGATATGGACCCTCCAGCATTACCGATCAAGAGACGAAGTTCAGCTTCTACGTCACCAGTGAGTGATTTTGTTCTTACCAATGGGGCTTGAATGCTCCTCAAAAGGCAAACTTAGACTTAGTTTCTTGATTGTGAAGAGGCAGTGTTTCACATTGGCGAAAGACAGAAAAACTGAAATCCAGTTGGTGACAGTTTCTTAAAATTGAGACATTTTTCTGTTTTTTTTTGTCAGCCACCGAGAACAAGGCATTACACCAACCCGGAGCGTCCCGTTTTGCCCTTGTACAACCTGAAGAAGAAATCAGAGAGTATGATAGAAAGCGGCAATGAACCAAACGTGTAAGCATTTGAAAAATGTCAAAATGAAGCATTGTATGCTTATGAAATCCGTCCATTTCATTTTCACTACTAAGGAAGACCAGATATCACGTAACCTAGACATTCTTAACCCTAACACTCCTCAATCCTTCACCTGTTGGAGGACTGAGGAGTGTTAGGGTTAAAGAAGTCTTTTGGTGTAATTCCTGGAAATCATATCATCATCTGTTCCTGTCAGTAATTTGTCACAAATGTTTATTTAATTGCGTTTAAGTGTTACTCCTTGTATGGCCCCACAAACTGCTAGGGATTCTCTGCCTTCACAATGAACCATTTCAACAGGTCATTCATTCTAAGCACCAGACATCATACCAGTTTGTGTTCAGTGCATGTGAGTTGGTGCACTGCTGTCATGAAAGGACCATCACATGTACATGTATTGATAGTCTCAAATGGCTAATAATTTAGTTCATTATGAGCCTTTACTGTCTAAATACAAGACTCGCTTTATCAATGTTAGAGATTTATTAATTGGATTTGTTTCATAAGTGGCTGTTGTGATTGTTTCAGTGTGGGCATTGATCATTTGATCAGCTCCAATCACAAAGCTTCTGATGAGAATAAAGACAAGACAGAAGATGAGACTCAGGAAGATCTTGGGACGCTAGGACTCCTTGATGTATCCAATCAGCTCATCGTTGATTCTGTGGTAAATTGCGTCTTGACATTTTACAATCCAGTGCAATAGTTAATACACCCGATACAGTGTTTAAGTTCAGTCAGTTACCATTTATGAACCTCTGGCTGGCTGTGCCTCGTACCCATATTAGATCATTACATTTTGTGCATAGATTGCTTGGCAAGCCAGCCATTGGTTGACAAACTAGTCTCTGATGGAACCTGATCATAAATAGTACCGAGAAAAATCTACCCAAAATCCATTATTTTTCTTGGGGTAATTTTTGAATGCAGATTTATGGCAGAGAGTCATATACTACATGTGTTAAAAGTCACTGGCACGACTGTGCTACAATGCAGCCAAGAATCTTACCAGCAGATGAGAAGGAATTAGTGTGTTGTGACAGAAAAGTCAGTGGAGATACTAATGGTTAATACACATGTTGTAGTGGATTGGATTCAAACCAGGATCACTGCAAATGAAAGCCATAGAAATAACTATGTTTTTTTCCTGACCAGCCTTTGAGTGTTACCACACTTCTAGACTACCTTGTTTTGTGTTTTTGTATGTTTAGGATGGAAAGACTCAAATCAAGGGGGGACCAGTAGATTCTTTGATCGTGTATGCAGCTGATGCAGACAGAAAAGGTAAGCAAATAACATAACAGCTTTGGTCCTTAGAACCTTCAGATTTGTGTTCTTTTCAAGTATGATTTAGGGTTTTAGATGTCAAGGTATGATTGAATTCTTTGGAAGTTTTTCTATTGAAATTTCACCCCCTTTTTGGTCATTATAATTTCTTTTCAGTAACATTTTACAGGTCTTAAGACCTGTACCTTGCCATGAGATTACAGGATTTTCATTTAAGAATTATTATTGTTGTGTTGTCTGCAGACCTCTTCTACTATGAAGCATTCCTAACGACGTACAGGATGTTCATCAAATCCAATGATCTACTAGATAAGCTACTGAGCAGATATAAGAAGTATCGTCATAAAACAGATATGAAGTCCAAACGCGCCAATCGCAACGCATTCTTCCTGCTACTACGGGTAGCAGGAGATCTAATGTGAGTACATTATTTATATTTTATCATTTTTGCTGACTGTGTGATGTGTTAATGTGCACATGTTGTTGCTTAAAATAGTAAATGATGTTTTTAAGACCTACAGCTGTCCTTGATAAATTTGTTCCCGGATCAGCATTTTTGGTTGAGATTAGCCATCGAATTTTTCAGAGTAAAAACAAAAACAAGTCTCATCATTTAGTGAAAAACAAAGATTACAACACCAGACTATTGTTACTCATTCTTTGTTCAGTAATGGAGTGATGTGGGTTTGGATTGACCTTTGACCTTGGTACCATCTCTCTTATGTTCAGTGAGCTGAGATAATCCATCTCCCTCTTTGTCATCCACATAATTGCATCCAATTGATAGATTGATGAGAACTCTTCTTTTTTCAGAGGCCAAGTAGAAGATGACATCTTGAAGATGCTAATGGAACTTGTCTTTCAACTCCTGTGTGATGGAGAGCTGATGCTGGCTAAGATTTTAAGGGATAAAGTGTTGACCAAGATTGATGACAACAAACTTGCACTTCAGCTCAGCAACAAACTCCCACTGTCTGGACTTGGAGTCTCTGTCATGTAAGTACATTCTTGCTAAGCTGTTAGCACTTCATGTCTTGTTCATTCAGAGAATGTGTGAGGGGAACATTGACAAATTTTCTCAAGTCAGCCTTGATCTTGACCTCTTCTGCTTCCTGGTGTAGATGGCCTAACTAGGTCCACTGCAGCATTCCTTTAACATTTGCAGGGTTATCGACTGTGACGTGATTATTCCATCTCATATAAGTTACCTGATTTTGTCTTCATGCAGGAAAGCGACACTGCTAGATTTCAGCAGTCTAGAATTAGCAGAGCAGATGACTATTCTTGACTCGGAGTTGTTTCAGAAGATTGAGATCCCTGAGGTTTTACTGTGGGCCAAGGAACAATCTGAAACATTGAGCCCTAACCTGACAATCTTCACAGAACACTTCAACAAGGTGTCCTACTGGTAGGTTATACTGTGTACACTTACTTTGGGACTCATTGACCTTGACTTGTGTTTCCCAAAGCTTGCTTAAAAATATTCTGCAATAGACTATATTTGATACCTCAGGCAAAAGTTTTTATGAAATTTGATATACAGGAGGAAATGATACTGGGAAATTTCAAAGATTAAATTACATATAAAAGCAAATTAACTATGTGTACTTTTATTGTGAAGCAGGTGAAATATTATCAGCTGTAAATGCCTTCTTCCATAGATTTTTGTAGAGAGTTTTATAGTAAATGGGTTTAAGCAGAAACTTTAAACATTTGTTTGTTAAATAGGGCACGATCGTTGATCCTTCAAGAAAGTAAACCCCAGGACAGGGAGAAACTTGTCATAAAGTTTATCAAGGTCATGAAGGTAAGAAGTTTACAAATATTCTAAACATGTGTTTTTACACCTCATGTATTGCTTTTTTATTCGTGTAATGAAAAGTTCCCCATTAATGTTAACGTTGCACATCATAAAATGTGGAGGAATAAGAAGCATGTTTCTTCATTTGGACCATATCATCTTTCCCTCATTCAAACTGTATCAACAGACACAAAGATGTCCTCAATGACGTACGAGTCCTCAGACATCCGGTATTAATTGTCTATTTTCATATTACATTTCCTGTCTTCTTAAAAAAAAAAAAGAATTGCGTAATCCACATCCTGCCGCCCATATTTCCGGTCGGTGATAGACTTTCATGTTTCATTTTACACTGTTGATTTGTTGTGTTGATGAGCTACATGTAGTAAGTTTGATGACTGCCTTTGTTTCATGTCACCGGAAAAATCACACAAGTTTAGAACCCTTGCATGTTATTTTTCATGTTTTTGTTTGTTTGAAGTCGTGCCATGTGGATGATTTAAACTGTTTCATAAACCCACTCTTGTAGTTTTGTTGTGAACATTTTTGTAGCATTTTCTGCTCTAGGATAACCAGCCATAAATAGTCATGCTTTTTATATACTGACTATACTTAATCCTGTTATATTTACCTGAAGCAAAAAATGTGGAAGTACAACACCACACGTCCATATTTGGTTAGAATTACTGTATGCCATTTTGTACTTGAAGTGAAAACTTCTGCTCAAAGATTGAAGTATTGATCCAAATGTCTGCAGAAAATAGATTCTCCAATAGAACCTACTCTCCTCCCCCTGAGAAATCCACCAGGACTCTTTCATGATGTGATTGTAAAGAAAGATTAGGGGTAAAGTAAAGATTGGCAAAGATTCCATGATGTTTATGAAACACATTTGTATTTCTCTACTTGATAGCATCTGAGGAAGCTGAACAACTTCAATTCCTACCTAGCCATTCTGTCAGCGTTGGACTCTGCTCCTATCAGGAGGCTGGAGTGGCAAAAGCAGACGGTGGAGGTAAATCCTTGAAATCAGTAAATTGAATATGATCACATCTGGAAAATCGTCAATTGCTGATGAAAATGAGCAAACTATTGTCTAAGCAAAGGGTGTGCGCTGACGAGGAATGATTCTAGAAAACTGTACTTTTATCATTTATGTTACAACATACTGGTCTAACTAACCTATCTGTGACATCCAATCTTTCAAGTCATTCTTGTAGAACCTGCTGAGTTTTTCTTTTGTGTCTGTTTCTTTTTGATGTGAAGGGTTTGAAAGAATACTGCCAATTGATTGATAGTTCGTCATCCTTCAGAACATACCGAGCAGCATTGGCTGAGGCAGAGCCTCCCTGTATTCCATACCTGTGAGTAGTGTCTGTTAGATGGTCAAACTGTCTGTGTTTATGTCTTGCCATTGTACCATTGTCATTTTGTTAAGTAGTGTGTAACTGTAAATCTGTTTATTGGCAGTGTGCATGAACAGTTGAGGGCAGTATTTGGCAGTATCACCAAAGCCAAATAATTGTATGCATGAACACCAGCAAAAGCTGAGTACGTTTTACCCTCAGTCGACCAAAACTGTGCAGACATTCAACATCAAGTTGTCTGTAGTTCAGAAGTAATCTTGTACAAGCCACACATCAACAGATTGAAAGTTCCTCACTAATATTCAATGTTTTGAGAGTCCTGGTATCTAACTTTGCTCTGGTTTCTGTCTCTCCTTTCTTCAGTGGTCTGATCCTTCAAGACATCACCTTTGTCCACATTGGTAACCCAGACCATCTCCCTGATAGTCATCACATCAACTTTACAAAATGTTGGCAGTTCTACAACATCTTGGACAGTATGCGCAGATTCAAGCAACAGTAAGTGTCTTCAGTATTGTTGCTCTTCTTGTGAGTTGATTGGACGTGATTCCAAAAGAATCTGTTCTCACAGATTACATTGATATTTAATCACTTGCTTACAGTGCTGTACCATTACAAATACTTACTGAATTAAGTATGGATGATAGGTTCTGCTTAAATCACATCATACGAATAAAATCCATGACTAGTTTATCTTATTACAAATTTGGAAGTTAGTAAACAATTAATTGCTTTCCTGATTTTTGCCATTTGCAGTCACTATGACAACCTGAGGAGTTCTCCCAAGATACTGGCCTTTTTCAATGATTTCATTGATTTCTTGGATGAGGAATCGATGTGGCAACTGTCTAAGACCATCAAACCTCAAGGTAGTGGACGACCCAAGCCAGCTTCCTGAAGGATGAAGGGCAAGGATCAAAGGTCAATGAGGTAGGGAAGGCAGTTTTGACGTTGATGACTTACATCCTTGGCGCCTATCTGATTCAGCATACCAAGTGGTACTACTACACCTTCGAAGAGTGTGGCGTCAGCTCAAACTTGCTTAGTGCAATTGATAGTCTCCTATTTATCCACCCGGGGCTCCTCTGCAGAGTATCAAACTGAATGATTTTGTCTTGATCTTATCTGACAGTTCTCTGGGGTAAAAACAGCAGTGGTATCTACAACATGTCTGTATTTAAAGAAATAACAGGGTATTTTTTATGTCTTTACTGCTAAGGATTTGAAAGACCTTTTTATTGACCAATGAAATTGTTTCAAGCTTTCAGGATCAATCACTTTTCCCCTTTTTGCTGCCAAATATGATTCAGACTTTGTGAAGCCTCGTTCTTTCAAGGACATGTATAGCACTTTGTTTGTAATACATGTATTGATATGTTTCTGCTGTGTATAGTGGCATAAACTGTAAGGATCTAGGATCATGGCAAATCCCCCAAAGCACCTGTTAAATTCTAATGACAAATCATGTTTGGTCTTAGTGATGCACTGACAACTAAAGGACACCAAATCTGTCAAGAGAGAGTCTAGGTAAATGAGCAGTCATTCTGACAGGAGAGTGAAACAGTCAAATTCCTCAAATCCTGGGATTGTTTGACTTCGTCATTTTTGATTATTTCAAAGGAAACAAAGCTGGTCTTGTTTCTAGTTTCTAAGACAGGATCAAGTACAAGTATACATTGACCTGCATGTGTCAGTGGTTGTTCATACTTTTTTCCTCTTCACATAAGAAGGCCAGTATTAGGTATAGGGAGAAGTGGTAAATATTTAGCTAAGCTGTATTGTGTTATAACTGGACTTGTTGAATGTAAGAAATTTTAAATGTTAAATTGGCAGAACAGATAAAAATATCTCTATATTTGTGAATGATTTTTCCCGCTGCTTGTACATGTATTGTGGAGTAATATTTAACTATTATACAAATTCCTTGTACTACTTTACTCCCATTTTGTTGAATTACTGAAACATTTACTAGGAAGGCATGCATCTTAGACTTGGGGGGATGAGGAAACTCCAATCTTTACAAGACTTTGTACAGTGTTTTTTAATTATCCATGGCATGAGTATGAAGTAAAAACGAGGAAATCAGCTGATCTGAGGAAACGTTACATGCCTGAGGAGGGGTGCGTTCAGTAGTGACGTAAGTATGCTGTATTGGCAAAGCGTGTATCGATGTGCACTTATTGTACTGTTGAAATTGGTCCAGTAAGTTGTAATATTATGTAACTATGCTGGTCTATTTTGTAAATCCTACAAAATCCAATAAACTCCAACTGAATAAGGAGATTCTTTTACATCTGAGAAATGAATCAAAAGATTGTGCTTCATTCTGTTTCTTCACTGTGTTGCAGTTGGCAAGTTTCACAACATGCTGATGTAGAAATTTATGACGTTTATCAAACCTCGTATTTGCAGCTGTTGAATTATGGGAGTAAGGTTGTCGAAAAGCTTTTAGAACATTGACAATCTAATCCAGGATGGGGATTAAAAATGTGACTTTGTGTTGACAGGTGCGAAGTGTTTGACCCGTCGTTAATGGAAAGCCAGATTGCAATGTACTAGTAGTAACAATCATTATTGAGCTGCCACTGTAATGCTGTTCTGAATGGATATATTTAAATTGTACTTTCTCATAATAATCCTCAATTTGTATGTAAATCAGTCATACAGTATTTGCTTATCCATGATTTAATTATGCAAACTTCTGTAAAAAATGCAAGTGAATTTGAAAGCACCTCTGCCAGTGTTGACTATGCATGTAGATATTTCAGAGGCTTTTAGATAAAAATGCAAGATTATACAAGATAGACTATAGTTGAGTTACAGTTCTTGTCAAATATCTGGTTCAAAAGAGCTGCCTTTTTGGAAACATTACATTAAAATTAAAAGGGAGTTCAATGCAGAAGTGTGTCAAAAATTGAATTAACTGCCACAACCTCCCCAAATACATGTATGTATTTTTTGCCTAAATGTGCCACAAGCACCAGAACTAAGAAACTGTAAATAACTTGTAAAACTAAGAACAGCTCAAAGCCAAACTTGTCAGGTACATGTATGACTTAGTTACCAATGTTCATATCAACTGATCAGCATTTTATTGTTATGCAAATGAGGTGAATGGTAAATAGCATCAGGAAAATCGTTCAGTGTTTCAGGGAAGAATGGCTGAAACAACTGGTTTGTAAGTTTGATTGTAATTAAAGCTTGATTTTGGAAATTGCACTTTATTTGCATGAACACTTAAAAAGAAAAAAGGAAATGAATGTTTTGAAAGAACTGTGAGGGCTATGCATGTATTTTATGAGAGTTTAAATTTATTAAATTTAAAGGCAACATTTTTCACCTCAGATAGCTTGTCCAGATTTGTTTTGGGTAGAATATCACATGGAATTTTAAGTGTTTTCAAATCAAC
Organism: Acanthaster planci; assembly: GCF_001949145.1. The sequence goes on along the minus strand of NW_019091381.1, from coordinate 292,008 downwards.
TCAGACAAAAGTGGTTCTTGTTTTATTCTCATGTGTCAGTTTTAACATTTTGTTTTCTATTTTATTCTTTCCGAACTTTCTTCTTATTAAAATGTGCAGGCTTATATGGCTAGAAGTATGAAGACTTGTGATTTTAATACAAAGCACTGTTTTACTGAGATAATAATGGAATGTGGACAAGTGTCAACTTTCACTCTTGTCTGTAATTTTTGTAAGCCAAATTTGTGTTTAGACTGCAATTTTGTCACTGTCTATAGTTGGTATTGAAATCTGTATGTGTCTGTAAATACATGTATTATATATACCAACCTAAACCTAACAGTTTTAGAGATGTAATTGCGCTAGCCCAATTGGCAGTGTACAGTCTGTAACAAGAGAAGCATTTATTGAATTATAATAAAAATTGATGGAAAAAAGGAAAGCTTCATGCATACATACAAAGAATTTTGCCATTCTTCCTTTATTTCTATACAAAGTGTCTGTCTTTGAAAAACAAATGTGCCGTTAAGTTTATACCCTGCTTTATGACATCATGCCTTAGAATTTCGGAGGGTGTTGGTGAAGACTTCATTGTGGTTGAGAAATGCTCTTGGATACTCCGAATGAATCACATTAACAATTTGGCATCTCTTTATGATGGGCCTCATGTGAACAAGACAGATCAATGATGTCCTTTGTGGATGACACCTCACATGTGTATCCTTAATCACTGACGTGGTAGAACACACAATGATTAGGCTAATTTGTAGAGTTTTGGCTCGGCACATTGCACCAATGGTATTTCAGGTGTCGGTCTCACTGCCCTCTGACCCTCTAAGTGGTAATTTATGCACAAAGCCCATTGGGCAGTGGTTTTTGGGAAGAGCATTAAACCCTAAATGCAGATACTTAAGTTAAAAACCACACTTTAAAATATTCACAGTTGCCACTATGTACAAAATGACAGTCACTGACTCCAATTGCCAGAGTGCATGACCTAGGATGTACAGAGCATCCTCCATTGATGCAACATTCCTTGGCAAACCATGCCTTTCTTGCTGAGCCTTATTTGTCACAGCAGGTCGATGAGTGTTAAGCATCATTAAACTGGAGTTCATGGTTACCAAGGTAGCAGCATTCCCATGCATATCACCATGGCTACGTCTCACAAACCAGGTCACAGAAAGTTTAATCATATGCATCCAGCTTGAAGAAAATGTTTACAGGAAGATAGTGTCCAGACTAATGGTCTGTCTCAATTGATTCCAGGAAATAAAACCAGTTTTTAAATCACAAACCAGGTCACGGAAAGTTTGATCATATGCATCCAGCTTGATGAAAATGTTTACAGGAAGATAGTGTCCAGACTAATGGTCTGTCTCAATTGATTCCAGGAAATAAAACCAGTTTTTAAATTCCGTTCCTCAGTTGTTACAATGTACACTAAGTTTTTTTTGTGGAATGGTATGATTGCAATAATTACATGCATGCTCATAAGCCAGGATTTATCATTTACAATTTCATATTTTTGGCCCCCCAAAAAAGTATAGCGATGGTTTCTTCTGCTGAACATGCTGAACTGTCCTCTTTAATACAACTTTCCAAAATTGTTTAAGTTGGGGTTTATAGAGCGTGGTGGTGGTGATCACTTGTCCTTGTCGATCAAAGTTCCCTTCGTTCTTGCTTTCTTGGCAAATTCCTCTCTTAATGCCTATGGAAATAATGGAAAATAATAAAAAGAATAATGCGCTTTTTAAATGTACAGAGAAAAAGCAATTTTCCTGGTCTTCTAAGTAACTGGAAAAACCTACCTGACTTTTTGTATCGTTTGTTACAAACTATATCTAACCTTCAAATTAAATTTTCTAGCTAGTGATTGGATAACAAGGTTGTTTTTTATCATACCTCATCTGTTTTTCTCTTTGCCATGCCTTTTCTCTCCAGTTGCTTCTCAATGACTCGAGCGTTACTTGCATAGGAGTCAGCAATTTCACGCTACATAGGGAAGATGAAATCCAACATATGAAACATTCAAGTCAAATCAAGTATACAGTGTCTTTGGAGAGCAAATACATGTAAATATTTCATAATCATGAAAGAATTGAAAGTGAAAGCAAATAAACTCAGGGTCCAAAAATCAAAATTCTGGATTACAAATATTTGTTCTAAGTACTGTTTTAAGACTCAGATTAAGATTGGAAAGACTTAAACTGGAGTTAAATTTTTCTCATTTTTCCCCCACTCACTGCTTCAATCTCTTCCTCTTCTTCATCAATGGTGGAGACAGTTACTGAGGCGTACTTGCCCATTTCTTTGGTCTTCTTAGTTAACATCACCTGTGAGTTGCAAGAACAGGGCAAGTATCAACTGGCAGGGAAAAAAGGCAGAGGTGGTAGGCAAATTCTTCATGCAACAACGATAGATAAGAGTTGACCAATTTGTTAAGTCTTGAGCTATTTATTAACTCAAAATGACCGTGTTAAACACTACACTTTCTCACTAAATGTAAAGTAAGCTTTCATTCAAGAGTACACAAACAGAACCCTATCACAGCCAATCTAAGTGGGGAGAGTCTAGTTTACCTTTTTGGGTACAGCTTTCTGTATCACCAGTGGTTCTTTGATGGGTCCTTTATCAGGTTCAAAGACAGCTCCTTCTACAACGAATGTTACAGTTGCATCTTTCTCTTTGTGTTGGTAAAACAGAAGCAAGCCACATCTGAAAACAAACCAAATGAAAGATTTAAACATATCAATACTTGGAGAGTAGTAATTATATGTAAGAAGACAATTAGGTTTTCCCACATTTTTTCCAAGCTGTACTACTATTAAGAAGGAATATTTCATGACTCACTTTTTACACTTTTTCCTTAACTGCTTTTCAATGCCACCAGGTCTGCAAAGAAACAATGAAATGAATAAAAATAAAAATGTAACAAAGAATACTTGAAAGAATAGAATACAATGCAAATCTATCTACTGATAATCATAAGGTTTGGTACCTGAAAATTAATAAAAAAAGATAAAGGCGTTTTCTCGTTAAGTTACAGTGTGGTGCTTTTGCTCGCTATGGTTTGAACTCTTACCTTCTGAGATGAATTGTTTCATCAGGGTCACAGGTTAACTTATGGACATGTTTAGCACTGTCAATTACTCTTGCGTTATCAGTCTTCCTGAGAGGGAGCTTTTCTATGGAGCAATCTAAAAATACAAGTCGCAATAAGAGAATAAAATTTTGAGTTATTTTGCTAATTTGAACATAAAACAAGTACGGACTGCTCATCAATGGAGGGTCAGCATGGAGCACCAGCACAGGAGAATGTTTTGTTGGTTAGATTTAAATGACAATGAAGTACTGTACTGTCTACTCAAGCATATCACACATGAACAAAGATCTGTCTTCTGTGAGGGTGCTCTGCGCAGGCCCTCTATAAGACTGTTGGTTACCCCTAGAAGACTAGAATTATTGGAGTTCATCATCACAAGTAGGAGTGTGGTGT
>NW_019091381.1:239320-280125 GCF_001949145.1 Acanthaster planci | reverse complement strand
CTCTTGATTTTAACTTCATTCCTAATGTTGTTTGATTTTCTTAGCATGCAATGATGCTACCAGTGCTGGTCAACCACATCCGATATTTCAACTGCTTGTACAACATTGATGACATTATTGGCTACAAATTCAAGGATAGAGTCTTATTAAAGGTAAGATCATGAGATGTTGAAATTCTTATTTCTCCAAGTCCAGTTTTGAAGACTGAATTGTGCATAACTCTTGAACAAATTAGACTTGAATAGTAAAACTTAGGAAGCTTCTACTCGTATTGTAAGTCTGGCTATCAAAACAATTCAAGGACATGTGACACATGAGTTGCCTCTTTCTGTATATTCTGTTGTTCCACTAAATAATATTTGACCATGAGGCATTCAGAATTGGTGTGAAATCTAAGTCCTCATAAAAAAATCATCCCATTATGAATTTTATCCTTCCTCACAATCTTTGATTTCTGATTTGGAGGTACACTTCTTTTAGAGGAATTGTAGTTATAGGCGTAAGATGAATACATGTATTCATGAAGTAAGATTGTCATAACTTTCATCCCTTAATATGACTTCCCAAAGTCAAGCAATTTGTTATATTTACCCAACAACCTAGAAGGCTCCCCCAAATCAGTCTCTGGTTTCTGGTCAGCACGCACATCACACTAGTCTACCAAATGAAACAGTTTTTATTTGGTATAATATGATGTCCAAAGCTGCCACACTTGCTTGATCTACAAGAATCCTGCTACTGCGTAATTTTAACGTGTCTTTGATGGGGTATGGTTGAGTAATACGTACAGTAAAGGAGTCCCTCTAAGCCCCCATACATTTAGTAGGGCTTTTTTTTTAGATTACGCAATTTCTGTATCACACATTTACATCTGGGAACCAGACAGATGAGGTGGTCTTATGCCCTGTGTACATCTACAACCTGAAAAGGCTTTTAAATGGTAAATAGTAAGGGGGCCAGTCTATTTCATTGTTGGCAACGGCAGTACTTACACATGCAGTGGTGATGGACATTATGCGTTAGATACATCATTTAATGGAAAAAAAGTGAGAGCAAAAAAAAGGAAAAAAAAAAGCTGCCTTGCCACACCACTTTTGGAGCCAGTTCCTGACCAGAAACCGGAGACTTTTTTCTTTTCCTAATGGCAATTTTGTGAGTAGCCAATGTCTGGTGCTTTTTAATTTTGAATCCATTTTTAGCATGCTATGACACATCCATCATACCGCCTCACTTACGGCATGAATCCAGATCATGTCCGTAACTCACTGTATAACTGTGGCATCCGGCAACCTGACTATGGAGATAAGAAGAAACAGGTGGAGAGATCAAGGAAAAAAGGTGAGGAGCAGGGATTTAAATCCTGCTGCTGTAACTAACTACAATGCATCTGTCCCATCACCTCTCTCATGAATCCCTAACATGCCCTGAGTGGGTACATCTTTGGAATTAACACTGATTACCTTTATTAAATATATTCAATATGGCAGACTTGTTCCTCGTTTCAGGCAGGCATTCTAGAGTTGCGCCGAACCAAATAGAATTAAGAGGGACTTGGGTCAACCCAATTAAATTTTGGTTTCAGTCAGATGAACTTTATACATACATTTGTACTGGGTTTGGCTCATGAGTGGAGTGACGTCTGAAACCAAATCACTCTGGTGTCATTTCGAGCACCTTCAAGTGTCGATCTTTCACCTGCTAGCATGCCTGGTTGCTCCTAATTGTTTGAGATGTCAACCTTTTGCTGTACTTTATTCTAAATTTGCTTTTCATTTGGTTTAGAACACCTGTCTGAAAGGGGGTTTTTGTTATTGACAGGTATCAATACATTGATCAAGATCATGTCTGAGATGGCTACTCCTGAAGAGCTTTCATCCCACATACATCACTATGAGAGACTAGAATTCCTGGGTGACGCTGTGGTAGAATTCGTCACAAGGTCAGCCAAGATTTCTTAAGTAACATCTTCGTATTCAGCTTACTATGTGTGTTGATTTAAGCAGTCAAGAAATGGAAGATTACTTCCATAATTTATACATGGCTTGTAACTATTCAGAAGCTGCATATTCCTTTTGTGTATTTCATTGAATTCCCCTTTCCTTGTTTATCTGCATACATTTATCTTTTTGAAGCTATAGATCTTTAATAATTCCTAAACGAAAAATCTAGAGAAAATAACCCTTTGGCACTGAGAATCCTGAGGTAATTTTATCTTCAAATTTGTTTTCTCATAGTACTCATTTGTATTATCTGTTTCCACATCTGGAGGAGGGAGGATTAGCGACTTACCGACAGGCAATAGTACAGAACCAACATCTAGCTGTCTTAGCTAAGGTGAGTGGAATTGAACTTACAGAAAGCATATCAAATAGAGGGGAGACAGACTACCAGCAACTTGATATAATCCTCTGGTTCACAGCTTTGGTGACAGCTCTTCACAAAATGCAATTTTCAAAAGTGCATATCTTTTATTTTTTAAATGGTTGATGAGAGCAGCCAGTGTGGACTGTCAATATAATTAAGAAATACTTTGAAAAATTGCATTTGAGTTTGATCAGCTAAGTAAATTGTGCTCTGTATCCAAAACTAATTGTATTTAACAGCTGAATGTAATTAAGGAACAAAATTGGGAAAAAACAATTTTATTAAGCTGCAAGAGAAGGTTAACTTTTTTTGGCAACAATCTCCATTAGTTGCTTGATTTTTATGTTTTGTTCACCAAGAAATTGGAGTTGGAACGTTTCCTGTTGTATGCTCATGGACCTGACCTGTGTCGTAGCTCAGACTTAAAACACGCTCTAGCTAACTGCTTAGAGGCTCTCATGGGGGCACTCTACCTGGAAGGAGGAATACCAGTGGTTAGGCGTATCTTCTGTGAACTTCTATTTGATTTAGAGAAGTTAAGAAGAATCTGGATGCAGCACCCTAAACACCCATTGCAGGTACACAGCCAACATTCCAAATGAAAGGTTTTGATGTCTTGACCATGTCAACTCTTGAGTGTTAAGCTGTCTGACCCAAAGAGTTTGGGATATAAATGTAGAAATAAAAAGAATCGATCCTGTTTTTGTATAAGAATTTACTTTTCTCGAATGCAGCATGATGATGAGACATTTATTCATTGCTGTATCACATGCTGACCTTGTTACAAAATCATTGTTCAGATGAGTAGAAATTAATTAACCCTAACCCTCCTGCATCCTTCACCTGTTGGAGGACTGAGGAGGGTTAGGGTTAAGATGCAATAGATATACAGGGTACTTGAAATGTCCGAGCAAGATTAAATGACAACATTTAGGTCATTTTCAGCTTATAAAAGTACACAGATTCATCTGGATTATAAACCCAAGACTTCTCACTTTAACAGAGGGAAGAATATCCCCAGTTTCATAATGTCAGAAACTTGTTAAAAGTCTTCATTTATCTTTGATGTCCATTTGAATTGTTTTCTGATCTTTGCAGCTGGAGTTTCCACAAGGTGATCGACACATGATTCAGTATTCAAACATCTTACAGGTATAGAAACTCTACTTTTCTCTGAAGTAGCAGTCCATCCTTCTAGGGTAACAAACTTTATTGACTTGTTTGGTCATGTGGGCCTACAGTATATCCAATAGTTTGCAGATACACAAACGCAGGGGTCTTTATTTTTGCTTCAACGTCACTCTGGCGATATTCATTGAGTGAATTTCAGTGAAAACTATATGTTTTCTCAATTTGTGTAACTATGTTGTGATGGGTTGTCTAAAAACTTTGTGATATTCCTTTCTAATTTGAGGGTTTAGTCAAGATTTGTTATAAATAATCATTGGTTATATCTTGTTTTTTTTCTCTAAATCCTTGAAGATGTTGCAGAAATTTGAGGAATCAACTGGAATCAAGTTTAAGCACATCCGTTTGCTTGCGAGAGCTTTTACACAGCGAACAATGAGCTATACTAACCTCACAAGGTATGATCAGTTGGTCACTCTTTGACTAGTGTAAGGCCTCACTGAGTAAGAAAGTTTGAACTCTGAGGATTGTGGCATACATCTGTTATGTAAATACTGTGCTCCAGGGGTAAAAAGGGAGACATTACTTTGAAGGTGCCATTTTCCTTTGCAGACCTAACTCTGATATTGGTAAATTACTCCAAGTGCAGTTCTTTTATGCATTCAGTCAGCAAATAGCAGTGCAGACTTTTGTCTGCATACTTTGGCTTTTATTGAATTGGTGAGTTGGTTCTCTGAACCATCAAAGTTCTCCAAGTGGTTCTTTTCAGTTGCTGTGGGTGGAGATTTCTTGTTACTTGTGGGGGATGCTTTCTGAAAGCTCAGCGTAGCCTCCATCCCAGGTGAGATCATGACACGGCCAAGTGCAGGGTCGGTGGTGCAGGCTATAAGGGTGCGCATATAGTCAAGAACTTGAAAAGGCTTGGGATGATTTTCCCCATGTCAAAAAGTGGGGGTGATATATCCCCAGAATCTCCGCCCATGTCAGTAGCCCACACTGCTCTCTCTCTCATTTCACAGCATTCTTCATTGATTTCATTGTCAATCATTTGATTTGTTGGATGTCTATTTCAGAGGTCACAATCAGAGAATGGAATTCTTAGGTGACACTGTGCTACAACTCATCACCTCTAGCTACCTCTATAAACACTTCCCTAATCATCATGAGGGGCATCTATCTGTGAGTAGCTGTGTCCTTGTGTCTCAGTGTTTGTCCACTCTTGTACTTATTATAAAAGTTTCATGGAACGCATTTTCTAGTCATAAATTCTGCTTATGTTCTGAATGAACTTGTTCCTACCTTTCCATCCCTCTACCTGTCCATAGAGTGATTGATCATATCCTATCATCAATTGGTCAATCAATTAAATTGTTTGCCGGGTCAATCTGATTAATTGATTGGTCAATCTCTTAATTTGATTGATTCAGCATCCATTTGTCCAATCGTTTAACTCATCAAACCTGAAATCTATCAGTCTAGCAATTCATAATTCCAGCAATGTATCAATTCAGTAATCAGTCTACCATTCCATTAATCATTGAGTCCATAGTTCAATCAGTCCATAGTTCAATCAGTTGATCAGCCCATTGATTCTCAATCAGTCAATTGCACAATGCACCAACTTCAATCAAACTTCAATCAAGTTTATTTTCTTACTAGCTGCTGCGAAGTTCTCTTGTCAACAACAAGACACAGGCAACAGTAGCATCAGACCTTGGTATGTCAGCTTATATCATTGATGCAAAGAATCGTACACTAGAAGATGGTGGACCTCTACCAACAAAACTCCTTGCTGATCTTCTTGAAGGTAAATTGCCATCAGTCTTTAACATCTCTTTAGAGGCCATATTTCTTGTCAAATGGTGTTAATGGCTAAACATTTCTCTTATGATTAAATTCAGAGTTCTAGGTAACATTTGGAAACATGCTATGTTATATTTTGATGCGAAAGTGTCCTAGATGTTCAAGAAAATAGATCTTCCAAAATGCATGAATTTGACACCAAAGTTGTGGACCTTATTTAGCATTTAAGATAATGACCTACTTGTATTTTGCAGCTTTTGTTGGTGCTATGTACGTAGATCAGGGTATTGAAGCAGTCACTGTTTTCTGTAAAGTTTGTTTCTTCCCAAGACTCAAGGTATGCCTAACTTGTTCGTCTCTCATCATTGCCAGCAGCCAGTTTAACCTTCCTTTCACACTGTTTTCCTGCTGTTTGGTATTGATGATCCATTTACTAGAAAGTGTCTGAATGTTGGCTTCATTCCATAATGGCTTTTGCTTGGTTTAGGACTTGCTAATTCCCACAGGAATGTGGGTTGCTCTGAGCGCTCAATTTTATGTATTACACTGTAATTATTTTCTGAAGTTGTTTCATGTAAATGCGGGAATAATTTACTTGCTCATACTCTGTCTCCAACATAAAACCTGCCATTTAATATTATTCGTTGTAGAAGTTTAAAAGCAATATATTAAAACCCTCCTTTTGCTCTGTCAAAAACAGTCAAAAATTCCTTCCACTTGATTTCCCCCAGTACACAGACACATATGGGAAATTTGACAGATTTTGACTGATATGACAACTGTGTCAAGAATGTGTCTTTTCCCAGGTTTTGAAGTGACCTACTTTTTAAATCATTGATAATTGACACAGGATTTCATCTATAGTCAGCACTGGAATGATGCTAAGTCTCAGCTTCAACAGTGCTGCTTGACATTGAGAACAGAAGGCAAGGAACCAGACGTACCCCAGTACAAGTAAGTCTTGAAATTCATGTTTGCACCTCTGATAAATGTTTTATTGTTGCTCAGTTTCTGAAAAAAAAACCCCAAGGTATCCTTTATGGGGGTATAGTGCAAGTCATTTTGTGAATCTGATGTGTCTTTCTTGTTCACATCAGACATATCTCGGCAGTAGCAGTCTACTGACATCACAATCCTCTTTCTTTGTTAGCAGTGTGGACAGTTTTGAAACAAGAATATTTTGACTTCATTCAGTGTGTATGATGGACATTTACTTTTTTGTAATTGTTCTGGCTCAGTTTGTCTTCATCCTCATCTAAACCTTCCACATTAGTTTGAAATGCAACGTAAAACCAATATGGCGATTCACAGCAGTGTGCCTCCAAGAGTTTGCAATGTGTTGACGGTGTACGAAGTCTGTTGACCTTTCCAAATTCATATTGGGTTTGTGAAGGCACATCAACCTGTTGGTGAATTTTTCTCTTCAGAGTCATCAGTCAGCATGGTCCAACCAACAACCGTGTCTATAATGTTGCCGTTTACTTCAGAGACAAGCGACTAGGCACGGGATGTGCTTCAAAGTAAGCCACAGATGCCGGTGGAAGAGATTTCCATTAATTGGTTGACAGTGATTATTGTAAAATCTGTATTTGGTCAAAATTTATAGTTTTGTTCAATACCAAACCATACCAACTGATGATCCATAGATACCAAAATACTGTTAAATTCAGTATGGAATTTCAATTCCATGGTAATTTTGCTAATGTATTCAGAATATTTGCAAAATTCTTTTCAACTAAAAGAAAGCCACCAGTTATCAACATATTTCATTCCATTCTTTGTGGTCCAAATCATCCAGTGTCACATCTGCATTGTCAGTTACAGTAGAAGGACGATATATAATTGTACAGCTCAAGTTGGTAACATGAAACTTGAACAGCTGCCAACCCTTCAGCCAAAAGCCTTTGAAGTTGTATTATTTGCCGCTATCATTGTGTTTCACAGGAGTGTGCTTTGTCATGGTCATTTCCATTTTTATAGTTTCATGTATTGAAATACATCATTCTTGCCTCAAAACATCGTTTGCAAAATTAATCTTTGTTTTTTATTATTCCATTATGTAAATGATTTTTATTAGAAAATAAATTGATTGATAAATGATAATACTTGAGTTTAGGAGTTTTGCCATGTTGACAACAACCTCAACGCTGTCGTGTAGTTAACATTCCCAGTGAGGGTTGGCATATTACCGCTGCATTTTGATGCCGCACAAAGAATACTTCAATACATGTAGCGGTAAATGTTGCGGTACTTTTGGCATGAATACCTTGGTATAAAAAAATGTAGTCGTGTCTAAGCCAAATTTGTAGGAATGAAATTTTGAATCTATCACCATGCTATGGAGCATGAAGGTAACTTAGCTCGTGTTTCATTTTTGATAGAATAAATTTTAAACCATTTAACTATATGAATACATTTTTTGACATTTCTTGTAGTACTCAAGATGCACAGATGGAGGCAGCAAAAGATGCCCTTCATAATTGTAAGTAAAAGTCTGTTTTACATCCATCAACACTATCTTTTCCTCATTTTCCTTATTTAAAGTGAAGCAAAAAGTTAAGTAAACATGCCAAGCTGTCTTTGATTTTATTCACAAAGATAAAACCCCTCAACGACATTTAGTTCTTTTATTATAATTTCATATTTTTATCTGTAGATAATTTCCCACAACTTCACCATCAGCGGATGGTTGTTGAGCGGAAATACAAGCAAGATGGTAAGAGTAAGGAGAGAGATTATCATAGAAGGATAAGAGATAAGAATTGAGGAAGTTGTCAACCTTCATCAGTCCTATTCCATCAACTTCAAACCTGTTGTCTACACAGAGATTCAGAGAACACAAGATTTATACAAGGTAACTGTCTCAGTTTAATTTCACTCATTAAGAGGCTTCACACAGTTGATAGTTGTTTGAATGGTTGTTTCATTCAGCATGAAAGATGCTTTCTTTTAAGTCTGAGATGTACAACAGTGGGCTTGAAGCGATAAGAAAGTCGTGTCAAGCTTTCTTCTTGTGAGAAGCATCAGAAGGTATTCTGTTTTTGGTCACAAAACATTATTCCCATTCCAAGTCGAGAAATTTCAAGCTGAAACCCATAACTGAAAATGGACTTGTAGTTGAAGATTATCGTGTGGAAGCAAATTAATCAGCAGACAACATATGGAATGCTTTTCGAATGCTTTTCTTGCTCAATTGGATTTTGTTTTCTTTTTTAGCAGTTTGACTTTGATCACATGGCACCGCAGTTAACCTGCAAATATTCATTTTACTGTCTTAAGAAGCAGAATTATTCTTATTTCTCGAATCCCTGGTAGTACTCTCCTTGTTAAAAGTTGTCACTGTTTTCAATATTAAAAAAATGTGGAAGACATGAGTTAAATTTCATGAAAATGTTTGGGTGCAATCTAATAGTCTGTGACAAAAATATGTGATAAGGATAGGTTTTCTTGTTCCTATGAATTCCTGCTTTTACGTTCATAGGTTTTATCCTGCTGAATAATGTATGGAAAACTACGTAACTTGGTAAATTACAAGGTCCATGGGTAAATGTAATCCTGACGATTTGCAATGCTTGAGCCGTAGGCTGCTGCATCCTTACTGGATGTAACCCTGATATGCAGATTTAGATTTGTTTATGCAGTCGTAAAATGGGCACATCCTGACTATTAAAAACATGTTAGGACCATTAAGTTTTATGTCGTTCATCTTTGATGTTGAGTTGAAGTTGTTCCTTCAGGTAGCTTCTAATCATTAACTATGCATGGCAGTTGTTTCTGACAGTCCAGAAAATGAAGTAGTTGTAGATATCAGTGATGTTATAACTATATTTATGTATAAGCATTTGATTTCTTAGCAGTGTTCGTTTTGATTTTTGTGTCATGTTATAGTTAATATTCTTATACTTGTTTCATTCGTTGTTACCAGCATTTTCCTCTTCCTGGTTGCATCTTAGAGATGTTACATAACCAGGTTTATGAGAAATGAGGTAATTTTTGATGTAACCTTCATTCGAATACCTGCACCGTGCATGCATAATTCTTTCTGGAAATCATTGTCATCGAGATTTTTGATGGCATGTATTTACATGTCTTTTTAAGTAAACAAGAACTGAGAGAGCTTGTATTTTTTGCAGTCATGCGCGCAGAATTTGTAGACACTGGGGTGCAGACAGGCTTTGTTGACCCTTGATACAGTTGGCTAGCCACAGTTAATTGAGCTATTTATTATGCACATGCCAGCTACCTGCTTGTGCTTGCATAAATATGTTCCAGCAAGCCAGATTCTGATTATTAATGTGTTTGAATTTCATTGAAATTCTCACACAGTTACAGTTGAAGTGGAAGGTATCGTTCAAGAATTTGAGAAGTTTATAAAATTGGACAAATAAGAACCAGGTTTTTCAATGTTGAATATGTTGGCGATGAAGTAACACAGTTATCATCGTTATTTTCTTGTGAAAATACCGAAGTTAAGGTGATTTAAGGTATGAAAGGGGCATAGTTTGTTAAACTATTGGGATTTGGTCTTACCAACAAAGAGCTTGATTGCAAACAGGTTGATTGCAAGAATGTTGACCAAAAATGGAATCATCTGCAAGATATAGAATATCGAACACCAGATGATGTGTCTGATTGGAAATTAAAAACAAAACACAAATAATGTACATGAAGGTATTAGCCTTTCGAACAAGGTATGCTTTATTCTTTCTGGTCTTTTCTTTTTAACTAGATAATTGCTGCTGTTGGATTACAAGGGAAGAATTTTGACCCGTGACAATATAAGAATCACTCAGCATCATTATTCTTTTTCACCTGCCTCTCTTCAAATACAAAACTCGAATCAAATTTCGTTTTTAAAGGCAGCAAAAACCAACAGAATTAGCAATGCAGTAAAAGACAGTGTAGCGTGAGTTTTAAACAATTTACAAAACTGGCTGAGTGTTAAATGTACAGGGTTCCTGTGGATGCCTTTCCCCTTAACGCGTTCCTGTATAATATCTCTCCACATGTTTGCCAAACACTGATGCAGTTCACAGTGTGTGTAGTATCTCGTTACCTACCAGCCAATTTTTCAAGTAGATGTTCAAATCGAAAAAATCTAATGTTTTCGCTGATGATTTCAACCGAAAATCGAAAATTGTAATCAGTTACAGCGTCCTTGAGAGGACGGGGGTTTTTTGATGAAAAAAACAAAACAAACGGAAAAAAACGGGTACTTTGACGCTCATTTCACGAGCGATGCCAACCAAGGAACGTTGGTTTTTTGTGTGTGACTGAGTTCGGACGTTTCTTCTCAATCGTTCAGTCAAAAGATACACTAGACTTTCCAAAATGTCACTTAAATAAAATAATCACCATTTTTTGTTAACGTTCCCAAGTTCTGAACTTTTAATTCGTCTGGAGAGGACTGGAAGATGCAAATGCTTCAGCGAATTTAGGAATCAGTCATTCCAAATGATCAGTGGTGGATCCTTTTCCACATATGTTCATTCAATGTCGTCATATTTGAATGTAATTTGTTTACTCTAGTCTCTACATAATGTAAAGATTGAAGTCGTCTTTTTTCGGTCTATTTCAAGAATGTTTGATCAGGTTCATAGAATGTATACAACCATTTACAGACCTACTAGGCACGGTGTGTTGCAAGACGAGAAATTGTAGGCTGAGCAACCAGTTTTAAGGACAAGAAAAGAACCGAATCAACTGTTTCTGAAAGATTTGAAAATATAAATACATTTTCTTTTTTTCATGAGGACATAAGCCTATTTATTTATTCCATGGAATGAAAAGTCTGTTGGAAAGTAATGGAAAGTGTTTCCATTTGCCTTTTTGTGTACCCTTTTTCTTCAAGTTGACGCACAAATGTGGAAGATGAAAGACCTACGTTAAACAGAAACGCAAAAATAAAGTACATGGGTGTAAAAGGGGGGGGGGAGTATATCCCTCCACTTTTTTGGGGGGTGCGCTGTTGAATCATCCCTCACATTTTTATGATGAGTTTTTAAAAAAATGTAGCGGTTTATGAAGATTTTTTTGATTTCCCAACGACTGAAATGTTTGCATTATCACTTAAAAGGGGAAAACGTCGTCAAAAGCCATAAATTTACCTTTCTGATGTAAGATTCTGCGTGAATGTAACACATATTGCAGACGTACATCTTTATTATGTACATCGCCCATGTATAGTGTATACGGTGCCCCCCTCTTCCCACGCTTTTTAAATTTCCATGGCTGAGCAAGTCAACCCCCCCCCATTTCCAGCGCAGTTCTACGTCACTGGAAATGAATAAATGAAAAAGTTAAAATATGGAAGATAGCAGCATTGATTTCAAAGTGACGAAATTGCGAACGCTCGTCAATTGCAGACGAGGGTATTGGACTGTCTTTCTCGAAACTGTTTGGCCAATGTATGAAATGGTTTGAACAAGATGTAAAAAATTCACGATCCAAGACAAAATTAAACATGGAATTGAAAACGTTGTGAACTTACGAGAAGGAATTTGAACAAAAACAGTTTAAATATGAAAAAAAAGTTTGAAAATGTGCAGGAAAACATATTCATATATTAAATAGCCTTGAGCTATGGAATTGCAGAAAAAGGATTAAAAAGTGGCCCATGCTCAATCCAATAATTAGCTTAAATTTCTACTGCAGTTGTGTTTGAAAACATTTTAGCATTTTAACAAATGGCTGAAACATTCTAGCACGTGAAAGCAATCTAGAGGTTTGGCACTCGTCTGTTTTCATGGTAACTTTTGTAAATTTTTAATTTTTGCTTGTTTGGTATTTTTCTTTTCCTTCACTCCTGGGCGTAGGCTTATGCCACCTCACTTATTTCCAGGTCTCTATTCTTAATCGAAAGTTGCTGATCCCAACTCATAAATAAGTCATGTTGTCATGAAAATGACATCAATCATCTAAAATAGAAATAAAAAGATAAAAGATCTGGGGCGCCGTGAGAAATAATTAACAAGATTGGCAGACGCCTGATGCAATCAAGACACTAGTAGAACCAGGCTTATTCGATGAATAGACCGTGACGAACTTGCTCAAATTTGACAGGGTTTTCTACCCCTGTATTAATAAGAAGGAATTAATGATGGGTCCTACAGCGGTCTTTGTGGAAAAGGTTTGACGGCGCACAGCCAAATATTGTGGCAGCACAGTGCAGAGAAGAATTATGAATGATGTATGCAGGAAACCTGGAACGGCAGGTGCGTGAGTTTTGATGGAAACCGCCGTGTAGGGCATCTGTTGTTCAATGGGAACTCGGGGGAGGGAGCGTCGAGCGCTTGAAAGTGTGTCACGTTTTAACGAGACAGACTTCGAAGAGGTCCACGCACGGAACCACACTAGGGTTCCATCAATGTTCTTTTTTATCTAGGAAAAAAGTATGTAACCAGTTCCTCGTTTGTGTGATTATCCTTTCATTGTTAGTCCATTTGTGAAATAATGCGGATTTAGTAGTGAAACATTCCCCCCCACGGCCCTCCCAAACAGCGGAGGGTGAACTTTTAAGGAAGACCCTGGAATGCGCGCATTTTTTTCAGGGGCTCCGAAAGGTGGTGAACAGCGGCACGTAAGTAAAATGTGCGCATTTCTCAGTCTACACAACGGACCTCCGCTTGGGGGCGTGCCTCGTCCCCCACCCTCCGTACAGCACATGCTGCAATGTGATGCACATGGCGAGATGGTTGTATCCAAGATTTCAAGCCTGGGAGCGACTACCATCACGTTATGACGATAAGGATGCAAAACCTGTAACTTCTAACTGTCGTATCGTTATGTCAAGCAATCGATTTCTGAAATATCGATTCTTATTGATTACTACAAGCTTTTTATGAGTCCCGACGGCCAAGGTGTACTGGAGCATTTTGAAGCCAAGTTGTAAACAAGGGGCTATATTAAATCATTTGATATAGATTTATGGTTGTATTATTAAATGGTGTAATATAGCTCCTTGTTTACGACTTCGCTTCAATTTACAAGATATTGATTGTTCAACACAAAACAGTTATGTTGATTAGTTATACGGTGGGTGAATAAAGAGAGTTTGTTGCTGTTTGTCTTTTCACATTTTCACAGAATTTCTGAAACTAACCAGCCCTTGATGCTCGATATGTTGGCAGTCTAATTGTAGTCCCTCCAAGAAACAGTTCTTTATACTCTACTAATGATACAGCTGGGTATGTTGCCATTCATTAAGGTTCAGTCCATCATATTTTGCAGTAATCCAAAAAGGAACTGACGAAGATTTTGATGAATTGGTTTACAGATGGTTACGGGACTAAACTCCCTGTGTGGCAAGCTGTCATTTTCAAGAAAACAATTTAAAAGGCGTTTCCAACGTTGCGTCTAAAGACCTTTGTTTTTGTTTTGGTCGGTTAGCGTTCAGTTTACACGGATATGCGTAGAAACGCGCGTGCCTTCGAAGTCTCTGAACATTCTGGCGTACATGAAACTGCTAAAAAGATGCACAGTACAGATTTGAAAATGCACACGCCTCCATGAACATGAAAAATGGTATGTTCCCCGAGATACCTTTGCCCGTTCTGTTACGTCACGTGAAAAACCTCTATTGCTGTTAGAAGCACGCACAAGTGTCGACATGACGCGCGCGGTTTCTATCATGAAGCACTTCATAAAATTCACAACTCAACGTCAAGTCGAACAGCTGTGTAACAATTTAGGCCTATGCCAACGACACCCATCCAGCAGGCGCTTATCCCAATGGGGTTGTGTGCTCTTCTGTTGATTACTTGCTGTTCAAACAGGAATTTTCAAGCATGTGCTTCAAACTTGAAGGAACGACAAGGATAATATGTGACATTCAAAGATTGTAACTAGCAAATATTTTGTAGTGTCCGATCTAGGGAAGTTATGTCTCCACCGTGGTCTCAACATTTATGATGATCATGTATAAAATCCTTGCTATTTGTCTCGAATCAAAGAATGTGGACGATCTGGGGGGAGAAAGACTAGGCCTATATGAAGATTATATAATCTTCTTAGGGTTTGACTTATCGGTAGCATTCAAGTAAAAAAACGAGCTGGGGCGTTCAAAAATTGCAAATTGCTGGCAAAAGTCTTTGCTTAACTTATTTTAGCCGTTATTCTATGAAATTGGCGGTAAAATCGCGTCAACGCAGCTTGGGAGGTATTTTCCACTGACATAAATAGTATTGTCCAATTTAAAACATACAAAATGGACGCGGGACGCGAAAATCTTGAGGCGGAACTCAATATAAAATTCCATATGGTTATTTATGGGGCTCGGCTAACTTGCAAACATTTGATTCGAAGGTGGTCCGGAAAGCAGGGAACTACCCAATTCCAGCGCGTTGAATACCTCTCCGAGAAATTTTTCAAATCACCAAAAAATGCAGGCCATGCCTTGTAAAAGAACACTTGTGAGATTGGCTCCACTGAAAGCATCGCTGTATAAAGGCACCTTTACATATTCGTGTCAGCTCTTGCGCCAAGCGTTGCGTATCCATCAACATCGCTCTTGGGGTGAACGCAACGCACACGGGTCGTGTGTTATGTTAATGGAGACGATTTTTGTGTCCGTGAAAGTGAAACGCATGAACGCATCGCCTACGCAACGCACCATAAAATGTACATAATTATGGAAAGGTGCCTATAGACAACCTCGACTCCATGGCCTACATGTCCGTTCCTACGCTGGATAGCGCAAGGCCTGGTGGGAACCAACATGGCGCGGCAAGATCGAACCCATAACGTAGCTCTGCATAAGCGTTTCTATGGAAGTTTGGTGCCCCAGGCCGTTAATGGATAAAATTGTCTCTTCCAATTGCTTGACAGATTCGTGTCCCCACGTTTCAAATTGTCCTTTGAAACGAAAGTAGTAGCTGGCAGTGCTCTTCACTGTTTCTACGATTTTATGAAATTACTGCATAAATCCCGTCATCTGATTGGTAGATCGTTGATCACATGTCATTGCATTATTCGTTCTATTCATCGGGCACCGTTGACTAGAACTTCCCTTGTCTGGCTCTCACCCCCATTTCATGTCATTCACAGTAAGAAAAAGGAAAATAATATAGGGACGGGAACCAGTCTAACATTACACAAAACGACCAGTAGGTGCTTTAGACACGAATCTGATTCGCAGAGTAGCGGACAGAATAGGCCTACTTAGGGACCATTAATATTTCTATTCTCCAAACAACCAGAGAAAAGGATTTATGCAGGTATTGTTCAAACAAATAATGAATGTTTCACATTTGTGTTTTGATATGAAAAATTTCCGTTGGTGAAAGATGAAATTCTTCTTTCCATTACGCTCATAAACATTCCCCATACTGTTCACTTGGAGATGAATTTGCCGTTGCATTGCTGAAGAATAAAGAAATGTCCGATATTGTTTTATTTGGAAGATTCATTAACTAAACAATCAAACGATGTACCATATATACTGAAAAGTGATAACTAAAGGACCCGACATTGGTTTTGCACAAATGTCTCTTTTTACATGTCAACAAGTCTGATAACTTTCACACACGATGATTCGTAAAACGTACAATATGACAATTGCACGTTTTGTCACAAACAACATTCAGGCGATCGAGGTCGCATGCTTTGTAGCGTAGACATAAAAACCGATGATGAGATCGGTTTTTCCAGAGACCAGCATAATATGGCACCAGTAGTGCCGCCTAGTCACTCTGCAGGCCTCACTGTTCACGTCATGTTGCTTTTGGTTCTATTGCAGATGGTTTTGCATCCATATACCAGTGGAACATTGGTGCGTGTTGAGTGTTGCTATGCTGTGATCTTCTTTATGTGCCAGGCATCGTCCCTACGACGCATGCGTGTACGACTGAGCTCCGTTTCAACGTCAAGTTTACATTCACAGTGTGGACATCTTTTACCCCGCATACCGAGTGACATCGAGCGTGAGCGTTTTACCTTATCCAAGCATTCAGCGGACGAAGGCGGTTCAAGCATTTTTTTGTTCTTTGAACTATTGCTTCCATAGTCTTTAGCCTGCTGTAATTTTTTGTTTGCTTCGATAGTATTCCACACACGTTAGACTGGCTGACTAAATTCAGGCAAAGTTCTTCGATCTGATTGCTCTACAGAAAAGAAGAAGGACTGTCATCGAGTTATTATTTGATTACACCGGAGCCGTCTATGTGAGGCCCTAGAGACAAATCTGAAACTGAAGAGAACAGAGTAGGAGACAGGAGAAAAGAAAACTGACTCTGAGATTGAATCAAGATCTGAGACTTTAACAAGCTGAGCATCATGTTTCGAATGCAGTCCCTCAGACAACAGCGGGAGAGACAGACGACCAGAAATCGTCTGGACTCCATACGGGAGAAAGAGAAGGATGGCGGGGGACACACCGGGGAAGCACCGGTAGATGAGGAATTTATCCTTCGGAGGTCCTCCACAAGACGGGTAAGTCCATTGTCTCGTCACTGTTTCATTTCATTGCTAAAGTGCATTGGCTATTTAAACATCACCCGTGTCGTCCCCTGATGCTTACTGAACGTAGCACTGTATGTTACACTATATAAATGCATGTTTATCTCGCTGTGTTAAACGTTAGGGTAAATATTCTTCAGAATGGGACATTGGGATTTTTATCAGATTTAATCAGAATCATATGAAAGTCCCACGTTTTGGATCTAAAACCCCAAAATTTCAATAGAAATCAGAGCCATTTTTCTAAACAGAACGAAAGTATTTTATATTGCGGTTAAACGCACGGGATAACGCGTGACGCTAAACGTAAACAAACGGAATGCCGTGTAGGACTAATAAAGAGAACTAACTCCTTACACGTGGCCGAGAATACTACGACGACACGACTGAGCAATAACCGAGTAGTAATTATTTATCCATTTAATAAACGTCATGTTTGCTATTTGATGGATGACACCGAGGTATGTTCAAGGTGTCTAGACCCCGCTGGATTGTAATTGATTGGAATGACAGGCAAACATGAACGGTAGTTGAAATGTAAATAAATCACTCAACAATCAACTGCTCAGGCCTTTAACAGATCTGCGTATATCCTTGAAGGGTTACATCATCATATCTTCCTGTTTTCGGTAGTTTTCGAATGGAAGTCGGTTGGGTTAGCCTGTACATCAGCAGTGGCTTATCCAGCATTTGGCGTCGGGGGGGGGGGCACATTCAAAAGCGAACGCAGCTTTGGGCTAATTTAACATGATATTGGGGAGAAAAAATATCAAAAGCCTTACTCGCGATCCCGACATCCTTATTTTTATTTCCTGGTGTTGTTTGCTTAGGATGCAGGTGTTAATATTTGATAAATAAATACACCGATTAGTTTCTTACCTATGAAGTATTCTTTGTTTAAAAAAAATCCGTGGGGGGGGGGGAGTTGTTCCTCTCCCCGCCCTCCCCCTCCGGATACGCCACTGTGTATTGTCAGCATGACTGTTTTCATACTAACGTTTCATTTTGCTTTCTACATGATTACGAATTACCAAAAGGTTTGTTTCGAGACTTGCATTGAAGGGAAATACAAGTGAGATGAGAATTGCTCTGCACAGGAGAATATTTTATGGCTTACTTACGAGGTATACATGGTTAGTAAATCAGAATGCTGCTTGGGGCATAATGAAACTTCCTACCAGCAGGTTGCCTCAGTGTTCTATGCAGCAATTGCCGATGCGTATAATAATGCAAAAATATACACGTACAATCATACATTACTCGTTTAAAATACCACTGACCGGGAATTAAGAGACACCTGAAAGCTTATAGCTCATTGTTTGCGGCTCATAAAGTAATGAGTTATCGTAGGAACCTAAAAAAAGCAAAACAAAAAGTCAGATGTGCGGGTTAGTAAACTTAATTGCGAAGTGCTGCAGTGTGGGAAAAGTTGAAAATCCTTTCTTACTGTGTGTCTGTGTTAGGTTAGTAACTTCACCAAAGTTTTAATATTAATTTTGACAATTATTTGACGACTTATGAAAATTCCTGTCGCGCCAGTAAATAGCTTTACAGTTGGTTTGATTGTTTTGTAATTTCAAGTAATCCTGAACCATTTATTCTTGTCAATGTGGAATTAAGGTCCCACTCTGGCTGGCTAATGTGGCAGAAACTTACACCATTCAGCGCACTGATTCTTTCACAAGTATTTCTCCATTTGCACAAAATTAAATCAATTATTTATTAATTATTTCATATATACTCAGTACTGGCGGATCAACAGGATCCAAGGAGGTTTAACCCCCTTTTGGCTGCCAATTGAAGGAAAAGATCCCTTATTTTCCCAGTAAACTACTTTCTTGGTTCAGTCGTGGAATTTATGAACGTGTACCTGTATAAGGAAGACTTTTCTGTTTACACCTCCTGTTCTTGGCACAACAATTCCCCGTGTTTGACTCCCGTACTGTTCTGCTTCCCCGTCGGTCGGTGTACTTTGATGGATGCTTGAATAAATGCCCCCTAACGTATGCTGTGTGCCACATGACAACAGTTGTTGTATCGAGACGCAACGAGTCGTCAGTTGTCTTGTCCCTGCTTCCAATTCCACGCATGGCCGACCATCCCTCACCTATGCTACATCCTGCAGTCATAATCACCAGCGAAGAGAGGGTTTCAAATTCAGCTGTTTGCCTGCCATTATACCACATCCCATTTTAATGATAAATTTGATATACCCCTTGACATGCACGTCGTCACAATTTATTCCTGCATCTGTGTTGGGATGTAGTTACTTAGGCAAGAGGATGTTACACAAATTATCGAGTTAAAATCTGTAAGTGTTAGGTGGAATTTTCTTTGCTATTTAAGTTAAAATATGTACTTTTCCTTATTTTTAAAGTTCTATGAATTTTATAGTGTTTTGATTGCTTATTTTAGGTTTCGACACCGCAATCCACAATGTTTAAAATTTTACCAATATTGTGTCAATACATATGAACAGCTGTCTTTGGAGTTTTTTAAATAATGTAAAAAAAGGTTTGTCCTCTTTGTCATCAGTTGCCAGATTTATAATATGCCTTGTATTAACATGATTATTGGGAGGTATGGTTCGGGAAGAAGTCCTCGGAAATTGGAGACAACCCGGAACTGTGCCTTTTCAGTTGACCTATATTTCGTATTGCAAACTGTAACTCAACTAGCCATTGATATGCACAGTAAACGGAATCATGGCATTGAATGATGGGCTTAACTTGATATTTCCATCTACTTTGAAGTCATAAATTGTTGCCTGGGTGTTTGCTTTCACCATGATCTCTCCCTCCGCTCGAGGCATGCTCGAGTTTTTGAAACACAGTGTCCGTCAGCGATACAAATAAGCAGTACAAAATAATACGCACCCTAGAGCTGTTCATAAATATTTGTAAGTTCTTACAAGTACAATGGAGTATTAAAAAGTCAAAGAAACTCACGCCATTGAAATTTTGTGTTGTGCATCCTTTAAGACGGAGGGTGCTGTGAATTGATGAGTAGAGTTTTTGTGGCGTGAAGAGCTGTTATACTTTCACAAAGTGACTTGAAAAATTACTTTCAGTCTATATCCCTTCACTGGCGGTAGTTACAAAATGTGTGTAGAATAATGCATAATGTATACTCTAACTTGGCATGTCCAATGCTTCGTTCTATTATTAGTGCATAATTCTCAGATAGGTGTTGGGAGTTAGTTAAGGCCGTTAAACACTGTCAGGTTTAGCCATGAGGGGCCATACCCCTAATTAAAATGTGTGCTTCAAGTATGCTATAGATGTCTTCCCTGTGTAATGAAAAACTCTTCTTTTTTTTTCAAAAAGTGTGTGCCTTATCTGCCGAAATATAAAACTATGATATGCATTTCTGTGTGGGAAAGTGTAGTTTTCATTAGCTTCGAATTAGCAATAAAATGATCAACACCCTTCTTCTGATATTTTATGGCAGTTATTGAGAAAGCAGAGGAGAACGTCTGGGGACTCATAGTCGATATTATAACAACTCATCCACAGATTCGGTATCTTGATTGGCCGAAAGTGTGTCATGTGACGCTTGCTAGTTTTACTTTTTTTATACTACCGCTTCAAAAAGACTTTACCATGCAGCCTCATTCTGAAAAAGTACTATACCTGTAGCAACCAAAGAACTATATCCGTAGCAACGAAAGCATAGGCGTGTATTTCGGCTCATAGCGAACAACATTGGTTGATGAATGTATTCAAACGTTGCTGATCCGCTTGGAATTCTTGAATTAATTTGTTTTAGCTTAAATTTTGCAGAATCTGTGTGGGGAGGTGTTACAAAACAAACATTGACTGCTTTATCTCGCAGTACAGTAATGATTGCCTCGGGAAAATAGAATGCTCCATTGGATCACCTTGGGAGGCTAGTTTTACTATACCACTCGAAGCAGTCAATATTTGTATACTATCATTCGTCAGTTTCCTAAACTTAGAAATGTGTCCAAAGACCGGTTAAAGTCTGGAGATAAGATTAAAAGTTTGAACACTGTGGTTATGGGCCGGGAAATTTTACACCAGCTGTTTGTAAATAGACATTTTTCTTTTGTACGAAAATGAAAAAAGGAATGAGCTGGAGCGGGATTTGAACCTGCGACCTGTGGAACACCCACCGTGTTGACACTCTGCTATAACTGAGCTACGTTAGTTCAGTTTTCTTCCCAAATGTCCCAGAATCCTTTAACCCGAACACCGTAAAACCCAAGGATCACATCCCAAGACAGGATACACACAACAGTAGTAAGTGTGGCAAACCTAAAAATCGATACACGGTTCATCATTATCACGTCGTTCAAATTATTTGCTTTTATTAAAGATTGAGTTTGTCCCGTAGCCTTCGTTTCTAAGGAACCTCGATTTGTGATATCCGATCACACCCATCACCTCTTTTGGTTTCACTGATGTTGTAAGTTTCTTTCTGTTGATTTATAACCCCGCTTTCTCAGATATAATCTTTTCTGGGGCATCTGAGGCTGGGATGGATACTGAGGCATGAAAATTGATGGTGCACTTACATGTTTATCAACCTCGTATCCTATTGCAGTCACGTTAATGAAGCACTTGTATACATTATATGGTAAGCAGTACATTAGAAAAGTGATCTGATGTAGTGTTCACCTCCCACTTTGCTAGACAGACATGCTAGAATCTTCAGATAAATATGTCACTGATTTTCCGCTTTCATTGCGGTTAGCTCTCTTTCTCAATCACACAGTCCCGCTGGGGCGTTATTACTTTGAAAATGATGCCAATACGCACTTCCTTTGTGATTGAATTGATGTCCTAAAATGAAACCATATAGCTATAAAACTTAGTTCCATCACACTGACTCCTGTCTGTCTATTGTGGTAGACCATACTAATCCGTGAGTGAAGACGCTATATGCAATGGCACCAAACTTACACATGCGCTCTCGGCCCTGACGCGCGCGTGCATGAAGGAAATCGCGACACGCTATTGGTCGGAGAGGTATGTAGTGCGCGCGTACCATCTGTCCACAGGCGTTGTGCATCTCAAAGTATCGCTGTTCATACGTGTTGCATGCTGTTGTCACAATGTACATTCCATGGGAGTAGGCGGCTGGTGAGTGATTTCACTGTGCACAAAAGACTTTTTGATAGGAGGGATGGAAATTGCACTTTAAAAAAATCAATTCTTGCGGCTTGAGATTATAATTTTAAGCGGCAACACAAAGAACTTGTCAATGCTTGTATGGAATCAGCTTTAGAGGACATGATCGACGTTCGTAAATATTATAAATGATAAGAATGAGCATAGTTCAAATAAGACCTCTGGCTAAATTTATGTGTGATAAAATAGCATGTGATTTGGCCTGTCTCTGTCGGTATTCTGGTGAGCTATGAACGTTACTTGTGGATTTGACTGTACCTACCCCCCACCTCTAAGACATCTCAAGAAATCATAGAGGGAATGACAGTGCTCCTTTGAAATTCTTAAAGATCTTAATTCCGCTTGAACTAGCTGCGCGGAGTCTAACAGCTGCATGTCCTGGCAAACCCAGCATGCTATTAAAACAAAGTCAGTTTATACTCAGACGTCAAACCATGACAACTGTTTCTTTCCTCTTGGAAGAATTCCTGAGATTGTGCTGACATTTGGAGACGTAATGCTCTGTTACTGTTTCAGGCTAATTGGTTGGGGTAAGTGGGAATCTTAACCTGTCAGAAGAGGAATTAGCGACTAATTTGTGGATTAATCAACATGTCTCCTCTGATTAAGAAACAATTACTGGGATGATCTTGATCAGAGTTTCTGTGTTAACTTGTTACTAATGTCTAATATTCCATTATTTGTCTGTTGCAGAATACATAAACAAAACGCATTTCCAGTCTTGTCTCTTTTTTCCTTTTACTTTCATGATACAAACAAATTCTTGATGAAACCCTCCTTGAAGACAATATGCTGAAATCATGTGCAAATCTTTGTCGAAATTTTCACCTTAATCATAAATGATCGGCAAGAACTATAATGAGTACAATTTTGATTTTGTCCCGATCCCGCAAAATTGCCTAATCGATGATTTAATGGCATCTTTGAGCTGTATGAATTTGAAGGAAAATCAACAGAAGAGTTATCGTCGTAACTCTGAAGAGAAAGCTTGGATGTCTGGCTACAATTTGAGCACTGTTTCTATCTGTGCGATTTCATCAACCTCTCAACTTTTGCGGGTCACCAGAAGTATGCGTTGCATCAGCCACTCCCGTAAAAATGACGTCATAAAGTAGTTAGACTTGATGTAAGACTTGGCTTAATGGTAGGCTCATCTTGTCCTGGTTATGACGTCACAGAATCCTATCTATTTGCCCTATATAGTTGGAATACCTGGTGGTCTATACCAGGTCAAACCAGTGGTACATTGATATGACAAATATTTACTCCAGAAGACATTTAAATGATTGAAGCTCATGCTTTATTTGTTTTTATTTTACGTCATTGTGCATCTCTTAAACGTCGTTTTCTGCGGCGAACATAATTCTAAAATATGTTGATGACTTATTGAACTGTAAAATCATAAAGATGAAAGTTGTGTGCTTTAATTAACTTTTAGCTGTTGAGTTCATTCCAGGAATAAGTTTTTGTACTTGGATAACGTCATTCCAATTTCAGTATGTATGCGCGTCCAATACAAGCTTTAACTGCATCCCATTGGGTCAGTTATAAGTTCATTTCGAACTTGTATTTGAAATGTCAAAAGGCAACAAACTTTCGCAGATCAGAAGTTAAATCTACCTCTTCCACAAAATCTATTATCTCCTTTTTTCACTGTCTTTCTTTTATATTCATCGTCAAAGCAGTCACGAATTTGTTTTTCCACGTGGACTTCTATTTCTCTCAGTTAATACATTAATGTAACTTTAAGGCTGTGTAATAAAGTGCACATGTTCACTGAAAGCATTGCACTACTGCAAGGGTATTCGTCTCTTGAAAGTACTCATAGCTTCCTTTCCAAAGGGGGCTTTCGTATTTCAGTGCATGCTCAAGGTGCTGTAGTCCTATTACCCCTTGCCACTAATGCCATAACACATTTGTAGGATTATCTCAGCTTCTTACCAACAACCATGCTCCTAAAATAGTCCGCCACAAAGCTTTTACTTGAGACCCCACGCGGAGATCTCGGTCCTCATAGTTATGCCTTTTTAAGTCAAAGAAAAAAATTAGTTTGCATGAATTTGGAACAATAATTTAAATTGTGAGCGATTGTAATGTGTAACTGAGGAATGGGTTGTGTATGATGAAGCTCATAATTATTGACAAAGCTTCCTATTCAACTACAGTCAGAATTATTCTGAATTTTCTTGTCCGCTTGACTCATCTTATTCGATGATTGTCTGATGTTATTGTCAGTTACCGCCGTCTTGATGCACTGACTCCAATTTTTCACAATTTCAGATGAACTTTGAATTGAATTAATCAATTATGAAATCCAGCTAGAGCTGCCTGCACTTTTTAGCAGGTGTTTTTGTGTAAGTTACGTATCATATTATCCGACTAGTTTTTTTTTTTATGGAAGCTGCCATGTCACTCTTTGCCATGATGTTTTCTGTTAGTGCTACGAACTTCTTGCATCGGTTGTGTTGCTGCCGTTGCCGTTTAGTGATGAATTTTAACGGCAAAACTAAACTAAATTGGAAAGTCAACGTATGTTTCTGATTTTTGGATTTTCTGTACATAATTTGTTAAAGAAAAAAAGCAAATACTGCAGGCCAAATGTAAGCTGACTACGGCAAACATGATAAAAGCTGGTCTAAAAATCCACCAGATTGAATGGCTTTGCTCCTATTCGACTTTAGTTTCTTTGCTTTAACAAAGCTGGGTGTGCTGTAGCACTTTTGTGGCTCGGCTCAGTAACATTACACATCTGTAACACAAAGCCACGGACGATTTTAAAACACATAACCTTTATCTTGTACAGATTATTTTCAACCTCTCCCGATGGCACCAAAACCATTTAGTCTGACCTAGAGCAGACACGTCATGCATCATCTACAAACCCGTCCCTCTCTCTGTCTTAGGACTTATCCTTCCCTTGAGATGATAAATACCGAAGCCATGACAACATCACTGATGTAGTCTTGAAGGTGATAGTCGAGGCAGCGATTACAGCGAACATTCTCAGCCAACCACAAAGTATATATGGAAGAGGTTTCATTTTTCCCAGACCTTCCTCTCTTATCAGTCGTTCATATCCTTTCTCTTCGATTAGTTCCATTCTGCAGGTTTTCGTCTAGTTTGATGTTAAATGGAAACAGCTCTGTTAGCTTAGATCTGAAGGGCCAAGAGGGGTCACATGCTGTAAAACAGAATCATATTGTATTTGATGTATGTTTCTTTTCCCTTGGTATTTGTTGGATCTGGAATGTTTCAATTGGTGAAACAAATGTCGGGGTGCCAAGAAGAGGAACACATGCTCAGAAAATGCTGGCGTTTTGGGCAGTCTTTTTTTAACAAGGTGTGGCAGGGATGGGCATTGTTCCTCTGTCGTTTGTCGAGAGCCAGGAAATGAAAATTGGCGAAAAATGTGAATTATAGAGTGGTTATGAATTATATGAATTAGAAACAATGTATTCAGTTCACTAGTGTGTGGACTGCGTCGTGGATCCCTACCGGGCTCTATGTTTTTCCCCCAGAATCCTTGTCAATTTTGGGTTTTACTCCTACCTTTTAAACTGAACATTCCTCAATTACCCCTTCCCTATAGAACCAATGAGATGCAGTGGTACAGCTAGATTCAACAGCTTGAGTGAGGGGGTATTTCCTTTCGGGAGAAATAAAGAAATGTTGATTTCTAAAAGCTTTTAACGAGTGGTTTTTTTCCTCGTCAAAGTTCATGTTCTTAGACATTTCAGACAAAAATTAAAATTTGGCTCTCTATTTGTACTTAATTCTAACGCGGGGGGCGGTGCTGAGGGAAGGCTGGGGATGTCCCCAAGCTGTCCTTAGTTCACTAGCAGTTGATAAGACTACCATGGGGAGGGTATGAAGAAGTTTCCCCGGCATGTCCACTATTCAGCGCGTTTGCCTTATCGAACGAAGCACTCGCAGCCATCAATAAGTTGACCTACTGATTTGAGACCTGTTCGCACTAAGACGAGACCGTTTGTTCAGTAAAGGCCACGGTGTAGTAAAATGGATACTATACGTTTGCTGCCAGAGGGTCAACCAGTTCCATACGACGATGACCCTAATTCACTGGCCTAACATGTATAAATATAACATCTCTAATTCGATCATTGACACCGCTAATTTCATTTCGACATTCCTCCTTCTCAATAGGCGGTAACTTTAACCTTTGATGCAACGACCCTTGGACAGAGGGGCGCTGTACTTTCATTTGCAATATGAATGCCAAGGATCCAGGTGTTTTTGGATCTTTTTTTCCCGGGAAATCCAAATATCAGTTTCAGTGAACGCTTGGAGAAATTGCAAGCAGCGCCCAGGCACGTTGTACTTTAATGAAGGTGAATGAAATGGTCTGGAATTGGGATTAACTCTGTCTTATCTGGAATTGATATCGTACCCATCAGTCCACTGTTGTTGCAAGCTGTCAGTGATAATCAAAAATACTTTCCTTTGGAAAGATTTTACAGTTTTCAGAAGAAATTTGTGGCTACTGGCATACCTTAATGGTTTAGGAACTGAATGTTAAAGTGCATCGTTTGTGGTGTTTGACGATTGGGGGTAAATGATTGTTTCATTTGATAGGAAAGGGCATAAAAACAATTGTGACAAATGTGCATTACTCGGATTTTGACATGAGTGTCTCGATTGTTGGAACCAAAAAGGTGGATTATGCGTCGTGCACATGGACAATTAGCTCGCAATAGCTGCATTTTGTAGGGTACAGTCCACTAATTCAGGCCGCATTGAAAACAGTGACAACTCATCACTGTTCAGCGCCCAATAACATGCATACCAACACCCCTGAGGTTTCTGAAACGGAAATTAAATTATTGTCTGGTTCTTAATCTTTCATTTTTTCCAATTTTTTTGTGGGTTAACCAATTACATTTTTAACTATTCCGACAAAACAAAATCTCCCCCAGAAAAGTGATTTTGCCGAAATTGCTTCCAGCCATTTTTCAAGTGGCAGCTCTCAACTTTCCCAGGCACTTAGGACAATTTTTCAATCGTATCCTTTAGCCATTCTGGTTTCATATGAAAACACGTGGACCCAGGGAGTTGGTCCTGACAAAAATTTACACAATCTCAGCATTCTGGGGCCAAACAATCTCCTTTTCAAAAGATACTGTGGGAACACTTTGAATGCCAATGAGGTGGCCAGAAATTCTCACTACTGCCTTTACTGCAAACATCAGGAACAGCCATTTTGGTTGAGTAGCCAAACAGCGCAGTTCGACAAGGAGACAATCAAAGGGCCAGGGCTGTGAACAAATGGAAGTCGTGGCCGTTGCTCGGAGAGACACACGAATCCACAGAAATTGGCTGCAGCCACTGGTTAGTGGCTCCTATATATACACGCACGTGTTTTTCCTGGAGGAAGCCATAACTTCCGAACGCAGCTACTTAATGGCTTCCAAAGGCAGACTGTTATAGGTCTTGCTTCATCAAGTGTGTTATTAATGTAAATTAGTCACTACGTAAATTGATAATTTGTTTAACGGATATTCCGATGTTCAACCATCTGGATGAAAGCAAAATTAAATTTTAAGAACGGGATTATTATTATTTTGCAATTAAAAATAGTATAACGGAGATCATACTTTAAAACGTAAACCCTTATTCAGTTTTTCTATGGTTTAGGCCTATGTGTTTTGTTTTTTAAGTACCTCTGTGGATCAATCCTAGTTGCACCACTGTTGATGTTTAATAAATGGGAGAGGAAGTTATTAGTGTTTAGTTAGCGGAAGCTCCCTCTGTTAGAAAGAACTCTTGCTGACAATGTGAAATGTCCACACAGGATCATTTCACTACTTCACAGCATCAATCATGCTAAACGTCTCATTTGGAGCAAGACAGTGACACGTTTATGGGTCGATATTCTCTGTGTGCACGTCAGATAAGGTACGTCACAGTCATTGGTCAATTGACCCTAGCCAAAGTCATTTGTGTTCCGTACTTTGTCCCTTTTATTAACCAGTCACATCTCAATTACCGAAGGAATACAGATCTGTCCCCTGGCAACCTTGCACATAGCTTGTTTAGAATTAATTATTGATTTTAATCAAGTAGACATCTCCTCTTAATCCTTGACCTTGAGTGAGAGTTTTATTAACAATGCGTGACTGGTCATCACTGCGTGTCTCTCTGTCTTGTTCTGTGTTTACTGGTACGTCGACCGCTTCGGCAAGGTTAAACCATACAGCCAAGGTGGCTTTCGGCCACTGCTGGTGATTGACAAAGGGATGTGTATGGAGCGCAGTTGCTATCTTTGGTAGCACTACATGACCGGTTTCGTTAATTTCACCATTTGATTTTACCGTTTCGCCGTCCCATTCGATGATTTTGCCATTCAGTTCGGCATTTTTACCATTTGATTTGCCAATATCAACTCAAATTCATCAATTTTATCATCCAACTTGTCATTTTCACCCATCCGTCTGGCAAACTCACCATTTATAAGTTTGCAGTGTCACCATTCCATCCGGTAATTCTAGCATTCTCTTCGACAGTTTTCGACTTTGTAATTTCATTATATTCATTTTTATAAATTCACCATTCAATGTAGCGATTTCGCTCTTACGTTCTTCGATTCCACCATTCCGTTCTATAAAATATAATGTGCATTGTGCATCGATGTTATGATTTTTGCAAATTCTCTATTTCATCTGCCTAATCCGTCCGAATGTTTTGTGAAACAGTTCTTCTCATGGCAAAAACACCCCTTTACTTATTGATTTTACTCGTTTGCAAGTATTCGTTTCCATGGCGCCTCACACCAATGGAAATGCAGAACGCATCTGACGTCACAAGATCTTTGGAGCCAAAATTTGCCTGAGATGAATCGTCAGCTTAGCTTTTACGGTACGAATGGTATGTTTCTGAGGACCAAACGCTCCCGATGCTTGCTTCCCTCTGGTTTTCTCGTCTTTGTTCACTTTTGACATCATTTAAATTGGAAAAGGTAGGCAACTCATGCTATTTTGATATGTCTGATAATTTAAATTTCGTAGCCGATTGTATGGGCGTCGATCAGTGGGGGACAGGGGACATAAAATATTTCAGTTGTATTTTTACATTTCATAGAATTGCTTTAAAATCTTTCGAAATTATTTTTATGATGATGTTTCATTTGCTACGTAGTTACTTCCACCTCAGTATTCATTTCCCTATCTATTACGATCAATATCCGTGTGTTGTTTTTAATTTGTGGTATATGCATTTCCATTTTTAAAAACATTTTTATGGGGTGATAGATTTAAATGGGTTTTCAAAATAACCTCCATGATGCTTTTTAGGTGAAAAAATCAATTACTCTAGTAAAAAAAAAGGCTGGCTAGTTTGTACCATAGATACGCTGATGTATCATGGTGATGTTTAGCATGCATTCATTGGACCAGATAGCGGTGTCCAAAGACCTTGGCTCCTTTTGCTTTCTTGTTATACTGACTTATAATGACACTTCCATCTCGCGTACTCCAACCGGAAGACATTATTCTCTCATCTCTCTTATTCGATATCAGCAGCAAATGAATCTTCCCGCAAGCGAAGACACTCTGTCTCTTGTTATGATGATCAAATGCGCTTGGATGATTAACAAGAAACTCGGGAAAGAATGATTTAAGGGGCTCAAGTGGTTGTGGGACTCAGTTTTTAATCTGCGGGGGAGAAAGTGGACGCCTTGAAGGGAATATGAGACACTGCAAGGTGAAATCATCACTCGATCTTAATGGACTATTTATCTTCTCTCATAGTGGGAAATTTACTGCGAACATTGTCCTAAGCAACACCTACAGAAGTGAATGCCCATTAATAAAAACACCACATTCACCAGAAAACCTGTTCAGAACAGCCATTCAACAAGAATCACATGACAAATCGATACAATGTTTGAAACTAAGCTAAAGTCTAAAGCCGTCTTGGAATATTTATCAGAGAAATATGAAAGGGCTGCGTATAGCACTGTGATCAGAATATTGACAAGAATATAATATATAGCCTAATCAGTGCTCTGAAATATGTAATTGCCATATTTCAGAGCACCGATTATATATTATATTCTTGGAATATTTATCCGTTGGAAAACCGTATGTTGTTATTGATCATCCGCCATGTAGAGTATTATGACTTCATTTGATGGGTTCAAAATCGTCTACAGAACGTAGAAGCTGATGTACCTCATAGTTGTTGATATATCTCTATAATTGATTCTAAAAAGATCGATAAACTTGCCTTCACCACGCATCTTAAAGATTAGAAGAATACACAAAGCGATAGGCTGTTTCGCGTCTCGGAGATAGATGTGGATTATCTATCTTGGGATACGCCAAAGGCATGCTTGGCCTGTACGGAATGTTTCGCCATTTAGTTTTTTTCTTGCCGCATGATTATGGCACGACAGCATTTTATGTTGTGGTCCAGTAATAAACGATCTATGAGCGGAACAACTGTTATCAGGGACCTTATCGAGTTCTTATCGTTATAGGAATTCATAGGCCGTTTACAGTATAGAGATTATTTGAGAAGCGATGTAATATTATCTCCTAAAAATAACCTCTACTTTATTTTTTCTCAGAATCGATCTATCTCATTTTTGAAAATTTGGCAGCCTTGGAATTTCGAATTTTGTAAAGTATTTTGTAAAGTAAGTACATGTATTGTGTACATGCTCCTTCAAATTTGCGTGAAGTTTATTAAGGGAACTTGTTTGCATGCTAATCAAAGGTCTAGATTCTCATCTTAACATGTCATTGACCAATTACTCTTCAACTGTGCTGTCATTCATTACTTCCCACATCCACAACGTTTCTAAATCCATCTGAAAGCAGGAAACCCAATTACATTATGTGGTTATCACATTATAAACTTTGTGGAGTAATGGCATTTGCACATTGTAAGAGAGAAAGACGCATCCGTGGAAGTCATGCAGGTCGAAGCTGTAATCTGGTTGAGCTTACATTTCAAAGGTAATAAGGTAGACTTGTATTTTGTATGGTGTACTATTTACGACACACATTTCTGCATCAGTTAGCCTCTTCCAAGGCGACACAACTACACGAGGCGACGGCACGACGGCTCCCTTGCGTCGTGCCGTCGCAATTACGTTTGCCATTACGTTTGTACACACACGACGCGTCGCGTTGTGCGTCGCTTCGTGCTGTCTGACGTCCTTTCCTTGTTGCATTTTTTTCTGCCTAAATGTCGCTCCTTCCGTCTTCCGTCGCGTCGCGCCGTCGTGATTCACGACGTAGCGTCGTGAAAGGCGACGCGACGCACGCCGCGGCGCGTTGTGTGCTGTAGCCCTTTGCTTGATGGTGTTGATAGAGGTCACGTCTACTGTTTTCTTTAATTTCCGTCCCCTGTGCTGGCATAGTACATGCAGGCATGGTAGGTAGCAGGCCTTGATACTGTTGTTCTCTTTCGTGCATTCTTTCCAACTTTGTGTTTTTATTAAGAGTGAGTTGTTGAAGAAAACTTGTTTTTAATCAAATGTACAGTATCTATAAAGTTACAAATCTACCACAAATGGGAACTTCATCAACGGTCATAAAAAGAAACTGGACGGAAATTGGAACAATTATCGGCCTGGTAATCAAAGAGTGACTGATTCTGGGCTTTCACTTATTATGTGAGAGCAATTTCTACGTACGTGGATTTATATTTGCTCTTTTTTCATTTTTTTCAATAAAATATGACAGAAACTAATTCAAATTGATGAATGGATGAAACAAAAACAAGAAGAATCAACGCCTGCGGATCAGGGGGTGCATTTTGTAAGTGCGATGGACGGAAATGAAAGAAAATAGTGTAAAGATGCCCTCTATAAACACCATGAAGCAAAGGGCGACAGCACATTTCGCGTCGCGCGTTGTGAATTGCGTCTTGCTTCAGGCGACGTAATAGGCGACGCGACGCACAAAGGTGCGACGCGACGGGCGATGGAAGGAGCAACGTTTAGGCAGAAAAAAAATGCAACAAGGAAAGGACGTAAGACAGCACAACGCGACGGACGGCACGTCGCGTAGTGTAGTTGCGTCGCCTTGGAAGAGGCTGGGAGAGGCAGAAATGTGTGTCCGTAAATTGTATACCACGATTTTGACGTTACACCTCACGCGCTTGTCTATCAAGGGTCTGCAGTCAATGTTTATGTATTTCGGGCTCGGAGTCTCCAACAGCCGGTACATGTCGTGTAGCCGACGTTGTGCAGCCCAGACGCTCTCAATTTGAGTAAAAATACATGCAGTTGCACGTTCAAGTTGCTGTTATAGCTGGAAGAATGTTTGTTGATTTCAGCTTTTAAAATTTCATTCGCCTAATATTTTTAAATTCTTATTACAATTCGTTTGTTTTAGTTATTTAGTTATTTTGGCTGACGCACTTCAGGAAACCTCTGATAGCAGTATTTGCTCGACAAATGATAGTTTTTCCAATTATTTTTTATACATTTATATACATCTTTAGAAAATCATTAGTAATTGTTTCCGGCACATTTAGTTCTAAAAACTCGTTAATCACCTGCCTCGAATGAGCCTCTTGCCAAATATTATCCCTCACATCTGGCAGCCATTAGAACACATTATGTATGGGACATGGCATTATCTAAATCAACTGGCTGTCGGCTGAAAGTAAGTGATTTTTACTTGTGTACTTGAGGTAAAAAAATCGCATCGCAAACTCTAACGTAGAGTGCAAGCTTTCACGAGGTCAGTGACCGTCTTATGTACTTTCAGCAGCTCATGATCTGTCATCGTAACACCGTATTAAAAATTGAGCCAACACTAAAAGTATCCTGCGATTTGTTGAAAGTAACTAGTTTAATTTGTAAAATAAGTATTATGTTTTTTCTCATAAATTCCAACTGGTTCTAGTGCCGGTACGGTGTAGGCCCCCTAGGTCTTGATTTTAGCTTTCACTTGTCTGGTTTCAAGTCTATCGTTAGTGACACTCAAATGGAAATCAATTGTGAACTTGTTTCTGCCCGTTTAACAGGTGCTGATTATTAGATCCTAGAGACACTGCGGAGACATACTTCCTGATGATATCAGAAACAATTTCCATGCATGCATTCTGAAAAGATGAATGACCCTTTAGCTTGAATAACTGATATCGGTCGGTACTCCCGCCCATTTAGATCACTTCCCTGCTGGTAGGCCTATATTCCCTCGTCTCTGCCACCTCCTTCCACCTTGCTCGCGGCTCATCAAGATCTAAGAAGGTACACTCCAAGACTGAAGATCTAATCCATGATGCTATAGACAGGGGGAAGTGTGCCAGGCAGTCTCATAGTCAATAGATGATGCTGCAAATTAAATCTCTCACAGACTTTGTTTGCACTCCCGGCGATATACTTTGTTATGATAATTCATTTGCTTTGTTTCATAACATACTGAAGAAGTGGGTCATTGATGCCTTTATTTGGCTTAAATGCGGCATATTGCGCGACCCCAAGAACAATGTAAGACGATATCCCTCCAAATCTACGTAATACCAACGGCTGTTTCAAGAAGACCAATTTCCGATAGAAGATGTGATGAGGGTGACATGCTGTTTTGCCATCGCCGAGGATCGAGGTTTTTTTTATTACAAAGTAATGATTTTAACACATGTCTGACGAAGTTGAATGAATAACTTCAAAAGGCTGCGGCATGTCTCTGGTAATAATCGAAACAGTTAATAGATCGTGTTAACATAGGAAACTTCAATATGACGGCTACCATAGTGTTTTAATTAACCAATTTTAAAGAGAAAATTTGTCTTTTTTTCAGAAATTGCAATTTCCACTTGTCTCTGAATCTTCTCAAATCATACAATAGATAAAGGCGGGACAAAGTACAATGATACATGTATTGTGATTTCCAAGATTATGCCTTAAAAAGTAGATTCCAGTCGTTTGATCAATGTTACAGTGTTTCTGACTTTACTATAATCGGTTTTTAAGGGCAAATGTTTGAAATAATACTAAATGGTGTTTTGTATTTCGCTGAAAAAGACATATGAGAAGTTTCAAATGCAATAGTTTGAAGAGAAATCAAATATAGTATTGTGTAAAAATTGAGATGTAGACGAAACGTTCGTTGGATGATTCGTTTACCATCAAAGTGCCTAAATGGATTGCTACTATCCCCCAGCTATCTTGCATGGAACCATTCCTAGTATGCCCAAGAGACAAATGATGACAGATAAGTCGTGAGTAGAAGCCAAGGGTATACGGTATACCAACATCGTATGCCATCTCCAGAAGATTTTCTTCGTCCTTAACCTCGCTTCAAGCCTGATATTGATTTAAGAATATGCTGTTCACCCTGTCAGCATCCAAACCTTTAACGTGTGACATCTTCTCAATTCGTTTGGAGAAGGATGTTGCCATTGATCTGAATGAAGACACCTCATTCTCTCCTCAAGGATGCTCCTAATATTCCTCTTTCACAAGACAGAACACATGACTTATGAAATCTCCGTAGTCGTGAAACATTTTCAAAGAATTTCAGAAATGATGAAGATAAAGTTTGACTTCTTCTAAACGTCGGAAGACATACTTGACACCGGACCAAGTTATTTATACCCAATGGATATTTATACCGATCTGTTTCCTCGTATAGCCTACATCGCGAAAGCTTACAGTTATGATAAAAATAGAGGTTATTTTGGGAAGTACATGAGTCCTTGGAGCTGCTTTACGTCAGCAATTCATTTGGTTCTTTACTGCTGTTTGCATGATGAATCCAAAAATATCACAGTATAACTAGATGTAGAGGGTTTTTGTTAAGAAAGAGAATTCTAGGACAGTGATACTCACAGCTGTCTCACCCAAACAGAACATTAATTTTGGTTGTGTAATTTATGATAAATCATTTAGAAGTTACTAATTAATGCACTGTATCTAAAAACGATGTATCCGTTGCAATACAACGACAGTGTTCAAATGACTCCATTACTGCAAAACTGCGCGGAAATAAAGGTATATAAACAACTTTGACATTGGAGATTCTCAATTCATCTTCCTCGTTCGTCAGACAATTCGATGCCCTGGCGCCGCCCATATGACATTTTCGATGTCTAATCGTGATCTCTGTGAATACCACATGTTGGTCACATTATAACCTGCTCAACATGTGTATAAATTGAGCTCATTAAGTTCATTTCATGGTTACTTAGGAAGAGGTTGAGTTCTTGGGCGAGGAATCAGTTATAGCTGGCGAGAAGAAACTACTTAGAATTGATGGGTTTTCAAATCATATCAGATGTTCATTTTAGTGAAAGTTACTGCAGAGGCTTGTAAAACTAAACTGCGACACGTATACCTGCGGTCCGATTCTCATCCATGCGAGTCGTTTGGACTAGATTCCTAATATGTAGGCTTATCCTCTCAGCGCAGTCAAACCAAGACTTTCACTTCTTTCAGAAACTTTCATTAGGGAGTAAAGGTCATATCCCCCTTAAGAACAAAAAACACCCCCCCATAATTCATCAACATTGTTTTTAGCTTTCACCTACTTTCATTGAAAAGGCCTTCTCTTAAGACGCAATTAGGATGAAGACACAAAATTAACTCAACCAATCAAAATGCAACTGCTAGGGTTTATCTAATGTAGAGACAACGTGATTAAAGCCACTTTTTAATTTATTTGTGTAAAAACGGGCATATGGGTAATTAGAAATAAAGGCCTATTACATCTTTGATAATTGTTATATTCCGGGGCCAGTTATTACCATCTACATGCGTTGTTTATTTGGCATGTGCATGGACAAGACTGTGCAAATATGTTTGTCATCCATCAAGTATGATGTAGACCAGTAACGGCTGGAGTTCCCTGGAGCATGGCAGAGGGGAAAGGTATGCAAAAATGACCAAGGATCATGGTTGATTAATCAGTGTGCTTGATTGGTATGGACATAGACTAAATTGCAAACGATTGTCCTCAATTTTTAGACATGTTTAATTTGGTATAACTGCTGGTCATTAAGCCACAGCTACTATTCCGGGACATTTTTCATTGCTTGGTTAGCCTTTATGTTTATTGAAAACACATTGCAGGGACATTGGTTTATCCACGCCGAAAGAGATGGGTTGCATTTCAATTCAATTCCTCTTTCCATATTCTGAAAACATTTACATTTTGTTATTACTTTACATGCATTGTCATACACAATATTTTGCATGTACTTTCATATGCTCAATGAAGGACACGTATGCATGTATCCTTTCCATTACAGAACATGACTTCTTCAGCTGTCTCTAAAAGTATCACATCTTATTACACGCCCCATCTGATGCGCATGAGTTTAATTTGAAGCAGTGGGCAGATTATGGCAATACTTACGAAACTGTCATATTTGCTGGTCACATAATACTTTCAATTTCAATTGATTCGACAATTCCTTGCACTGATGGGACCCATTAGGCCACCAAAACACACACACTTTCCCCTGAGGAATCTAGTGAGATATTCATCTCCGAATTTGCCTTGACCTTTGGCTGGATTTGGCATAAGAGTTTCCCTTATAGCCACAGGGAACTTATAAGGGCTGTAATCATTCTTGCCTGAGCTGTTACATGTGACGTCTTCCGCAGAAATTGTAGAAATAAATTATCCGGAGAGAGATGCTTGCTGGTCCTATGAATTTGTAACGCAACATTGATGCTTCCCACTTATTTAATCAGTGCACGAAATAGCCGTTGAAAATTAATAATTGGCTCTTCAGAGAAGAATTTTGGAAACCAGGAAAGGCTTTGGTATCTGTGATTATGAAACTGCCCGGTGTTCTGCAAATTACATACAAAGCACTTATCACGTAACTGTACGTCTTGCCCAACACCTGCAAAATCCGTTACCAGGTACTTAAATCGCAAGGGGTGATTTATCTCCCGATTTTCATGAAAAATAACACTAATTCCACGGAATTAGGAAGTTTATTAGTAATGGTTCTGACAGGCTCATTCCCGTGACTGATCCAACCAGGGATTCTCGATGTTATAATGTGCCATATATCCCATCCACAAAAATGTCAACGATGAGAGATTTGTGAGGTGTAGGCCTATATTTATTGTCATCGTTACACGCGCAAAGAGGTCAGCCTGTAGATACAAGTACTACACTTGGCAAGTGGCGTAAATCTTGAGGTCATGACCTTTACGAGTGGTCAGTAATGGTCTGAGATAAATGGGCTGATGTCATGACAGTGTGAAATACAGAATAGAGTTCATTAGCAAAGTCCAAAATAGAAGACTGTTGATGGCTACTTGTCTTCTGGAGCAGCATCGATGGATGTTTCTGAAAGATTGCCTGGGTTAATTTTAAACCAAGGAAGGGTGAAAACTGCAACCACCTAAATATTGGCTGTGTTAACCCGATTTCAGGGTGAGAATTACTTTCTATTTCATTTTTCACTCGCAAAATGAGTGGATATTAACCATTGTTAAAAAAAATTGGTAAAAAAAATTAATTAATTTCAATCACCCAAATCGGTTGAACAACCTAAACTATTGTGTAGTTGCAGTTTTCACCCTTCCTTGAGTTAAAATTTAACACGGGCAATTTTTCAGTGCGTAATTTGAATGAGGTGTGTTTGTACTGGAATATTTGCTGGTAAGAATTTGTGGGAGAGGCATTTTGTATATTGCTTTAAGCACTTTACTGTTGATTGATTTAACACTTTACGATAGTGTTCGTTTGAGGTCATTAGTGAACGTGAACTTTTCCCCTTGTTTGTAAACCTGTTGCAGCCGGACTATTGGTCCCGTAATAGCAGAGTGCGCCATCAGGCGTTCGCCTAAATTACGTCAATTTTACGTGGTTGAGATTTGCATAGAACGCTAAAACGTGTCAATTTAAGGCCATTTGTGTTTTCCGCACAAGTGCACCATTCCATAGTGATACCTTACGCATTGCACTCGTTATTTATCACGCCCACGTTTTGAATCAGCCAGACACTATATATAATAAAAGTTATCGTCGAAGAAACACACGCTACTGTTCTGTTGTGGTTGCACCAACTGCTTATCCCAAAGCTGTCTTTTAACAACGTGTAGATGGCGGTAATGTATAATCTTGATGACAGGTGTATATTCTGCATGTATTTATATTCTGCGGCTTCGTGAACGGCTGGTTGGTTAGAAACATCTCACATTCATGTATCTGGCCAGGTTTATTTGTACAGTGTTTGTTTGCATGCTGCAAAAACGTGTTAAGTTTTGCTAGTAGAAATATTTTCCGCTCATTTGTTTTTGGCATTTTTCTGACCATACTATGTTTAGAAATAGAAAAGTACATACGTTCCGTTTATTTGTCAGTCGGAATTTGAATTTATCCTTGATCACGGTAAACATTTTGAATATGTTGCCTCATTTTGTATTATATGTATTTTCCTTCAATAGGTAACGATTTGCAAATATGAAGTATTTCAAGTACTATTCTTTGTCATCGTTCGTCTTCTACTTGTTATGCGAGAAGTTATGTAAAAAGTTCTCCGTTGTTAAAAACTCTTGAACCTTCCATACAATAAGCCCTGGGTCCTGTCAACAAACCAGACACTACAACCCCACCTAACATCAAGAGCTTCTAGAAGTTTGAGAGAATTTATTCATGCAGATAGACCATGATATACAACTTTGTTATGAATTGCTTGGTTAGAATCACATAGCATGAAGTCCACCTGTTCAGACATTGAACTCTCTCGTGGCTGCGTCTTAATTTTTCAGGGAACCTCACGTCATTAATACAAATTCATTTCTGCTCTGTGAATTATAATTTCACGGTTGTATGCCACCAAAGTAACAAAATCCCATCTGGATAAATTTCTCTGAACTTAAAAGTTAGTGAGCTCGATTCCTGAGCTGTTATCATCTCTAACTTTTGTTTTATGCCCGAACCTGTTATGTCATGAAAGTCATTCACTTCACTGTTTATTGAGACAAGGTCGAATGAAAATTGTTTAGGCACTAGAAACAATATTTTAATGTTTCCAATATCTGGTAAACCCTAGAGGCTTCAAGTGCGTTTAAACCTGTGTTAAAACTAATTTAGCTATGTTTAAATTATGAGGCAAAAGTGCGGCTATCATGTTACTAGAATGAATGTTGCATGTGTTTTGCACGACGAAGAGGTGTTAACAACGCGAAAGTACCTTGCTTGCGATTATTTATTGAAGTCTTGGGGGAATGACATGAGTATTTCGAACAATTTTAAGGGACGCGTAATGTTGTTCACAATGATATTAAAATTAGTCCAAGAAAATTAACATTCAACCTAGAACTAATTGCTATCGAAGGTTTTTCTTTACAATGCATTTATGCTGTGTACCCAAAATGACCAGAAAAAAGTCCGAGCAAATCTGAGTTGCGGAAATATGCCTAAATTCAAAATGGCCGCCATTTTGACAGAGTTTTGACCATATCTTGAGATATGAGACTTGCAGGAGACTAATTTTGGTGTCTATGCCCATATTTTCAAGGTCTCTGAGTACAATTATCACAGTAAAATTCTTGCTTGACATTCGGAACATGCCTAATTTGCATAAATCCTAATGGCGGCCATTTTAATTGATTTTTTTATAATATTACAAGACAGCAGATTAACTGGTTAAGAAATTTGTTACCTTTATCCATATTTCCGATGTTTCTGATTACATTTGTGTCACTGGAAATGTTAAAAAGCATTTTCTTCAGAACTGATACCGATATATGCACAAAGCCAAAGTGGCTGTCATTTAAATGTGTTCAAACGTTGATATGAAGATAATGGTGACGATGGAGGTTTCTTAATTTAGTTTAATCTTCTGCTTCAAGATCAGTAGCTGAATGTGATGAATTGCTGCATGTTGTACCATGGCATACAAGACATGCGCCTGTACATTCAATCCCGGAGTGTTTGCAGCTACATCTTCGTGTTGAACAGTCTGTCTTGCATCCACATTTCATGACCTCTAGTAGCTCTGTTGGTGCAGGTTTTCTGTTGCTGAGCATTTGAACATATTTCCCATTCTGGAGAATCCAACGCCAGTCTTCGGGTAAAAGACCTATGGACTGCTCTTTCCACTCCTTAATTTGATAGTACGCCCGCAGACTATGGTACTGAGCTGATGATGATGTTGGTGGCAGTGATTGTGCCGAAACAGCCATGATGCTAGTTGCCACTTTGGAACAAAATTGTTTGTATCGAAGCTGATCCTAGGATTCTGTCTGACATCCCTTGTACAGTGACATTAAGACTTTCTCTCCTGCTTAACGACGTCGGCCTTCTCATCTGTTGTTAGTTCGTTGAACATCTCAGCTTGTTCACAGAAGAATGGGTCGTTGTTTAGTTTCTTCAGAGCAAGGCCTTTGCCCAGACCAAATACCC
This sequence comes from Acanthaster planci, assembly GCF_001949145.1. The sequence goes on along the minus strand of NW_019091381.1, from coordinate 239,876 downwards.
TTGAAGTGGTGTCCCACCCCAGGATGGCATGTATAAATAATATATTACGGCATACCGATGTCCCAAGTTTGGTTTTCAACTGCTTTATGTCCTAAACTCTCTTCTGTTCGGCAGTTTCCTTCGGTTCAAGTGCCATGAATATATTGCAACCATTCATCTCAGTGTAGTAGATAAGGAGCACCCAGAGATCAGTGTCATCACCAACAAGGATGGTCTCTATTGTCCTTGCAGACTCCACTGCAGTTTTTACTCTTAGGAGATCTGCGTCACCTCTTGCATGCATTGTCGAACAACCCGCCTTCCCAAGCTTCTCACTGAGGAGATTGATGAAGCGTGTTTTGTTCACCTCATTCGAGGGGAACTCCTCTTTTCTTGCATTCATTAACATATCTTCATCAAACTGTATGGTAGGCCCTTGAGCTCCTCCACAACGTCGTAGATGTGTGGCATTTTTTATGGTTGGTTGGTCTGAATAGCCATCAAACACAATGGTTGTTACCATACCTCTTTAACACATAGTCAGCATACTTCTGAGAAATAGTAGTTTACATGTATG
>NW_019091381.1:143141-238269 GCF_001949145.1 Acanthaster planci | reverse complement strand
CTAAATATATTTCCGCAACTCGGATTTGCTCGGACTTTTTTCTGGTCATTCTACGTACCTCAAAAAATGTATTGTGAAAAAAACCTTTGCTAGCAACTAGTTCTAGGTTACCCACCAAAATACCATTATCTTTCTTGGACTAAATGTCTTTATGAAAACAATTGAATCTGTCGCATGAAATTGCCAGAAATTTGAAATTGACCTGTTTCTGGAGAAGCAATTGCTGTGATGTCTCCGCGCTCTCTGACAGAAAATATTGACCACCATGGTCTAATTCTCGCGACCATCTTAAGTCTGAAATTCACCTTTTATTTGTATGCCATGGAACTTCAACAGCCACCACATTATTCTTTTGAAGTTATGTCCGGAAAATAATTAGAAATCAGAGAACATATTGGATATAGTGGACTTTTTATTAGTTTGTCATTTGGAGTTGTATTGTAATTACTTTCAGATGACGGGGTCATTTCCCACGATGATGACAATAATGATGATGATGGTCATAATGATAAACAGTATCTAACGACCAAATTACCGGTTGTTCGTAGGAATTCATGATTTTACCACAAACTCCCCGAGCTGTCGCGTTATAGTTTCAAGCTGTGTGGCATTCCTTTTGCCGAATTGCGAAATGGATTTTAATTTGCAAATTCAACCTGCGAACCAACCGTAAGGCATTGTGGGGGGCAATATCTGGCGTCAGATTGACCAGGAATCTGTGTAACAGTGAGCCTAACCCTTTACTGGGTCAAAGCAATGGCATATCCCTTTTGGGTCAAACGATTAACCTTCTTATTAAATTAAAGTCAAATGGAAAGGGCCAAAATGACCCATAAGAGGGTCACTTTTTGACCCGAAAAATTGTCGAGCCTTACAGGCTACACAGGACACATATTCTGAGGAAATCTTACCCGGGAGTTTTAGAGTATAAATATTTGTCGGCAAGCTGTCCTTGTTTTTTGTTGTTTGAATGCCAACTATATCCAGTCCTAGAGGTTATCCAAAGAATTAGAGAAAATAATTGTACTGTCTCGGTAAAGTATTTTCAATATATATATGTATTTAAGTACTTCAACGCCTCAGTCAAAAATTCGTCAAAGCATAAGACCTGGTATGGGAAAGTCATTAGTTACACTATTGTGGTTAATTTCGTTTGAGAAATCCAATTTTCATTTAGCTGAAAGTTTCCAAGCACGCCTTCTTTATCGCTTATCTCAAATTCTATCTTAAGTCAAAAGCTCTTAGAAATCAGGGTTTACCTCAAGGATTCAAGTGATTAAATGCGATTGACGTTAAATACATGAACGAGCAACGCGTACGTACGTCACGGTACGGAATGAATGAATTTGGCCAATAATTACAGATGGTGAGGCTACGGGACTTCTTGCTGACCAGAGAATAATTTGGTCTGGTAACCTTGCTCTTCGACATCACAAGTTTGTGTTATGTTGGCACATACCGTTGGTCAGATGTCATGCTTGAGTATTTCTCAGTTGGAGATTTTTGTTTTGAAGCAAAAAGACGTCTGACCGATGGGGGGGGGGAATCCCACACCCACGGAGAGGGGGCGGATTTGACCTGCTACACGCTGGTTCATTAATTGATCACGTTTCCAAATACGAAATCCTTGTAATTCGATGTTACCACCCACATAATTCTTGTGCATGTTTTTCCTTTACTGTGAGAGTATATTCATGGATAAAAATTTCAAACTTTCAATGTTTCACATTTGAAAGTTTTTGTTAATGAAGGAATCCCTGCGTATTAGATTTTTTCAGGATTCACTTTATTTAGGACGAAACAGTTTGTAGTAAGCTATTACGGTGTTTTATCAAACATGTTAGCTGTTATATGTGCTCATTAAATCGTAAACGCATTTATTCATTTTTGAGGAAAATGGTCGTCGTGTTCACTGCAGGTAAAGTAGATGAATGGGCTACAAAAATGGAAATTAGTTTGAATTAACTCTTTAAACTCGATGTTTAGCGGTTAAACATGAAAACGAACTGATCAGGATGTGCATATTTAATTGACAGAAATGATCACGCAGCATTTGATTAATGAGAATCGTTTCCTACAGTCATTTGGTTGTGTTCCTCTCGCCTTGAATTCATTATCTCTTTAGATTGTTTCAGTGTCAAAGATATTGTTGGCATTTGTCTCAATCCACCGTTGACAATATTGCCTTCATAAAATCAGATGAGCATGTAACAGTTTATTCACTGGGGAAAAGTGCAAGCTATAACGGTCATATGTGTCTCTGGACATTGGTGAACCCACGATGAATGTAACGTGACTTGAACTTCATATAAACCAAGAAGGCCAAAGTAAATTGTTTGAAACATTCAATTATCAAACACACCGTGGTTAACACGCAAATATATTCGTACTCGTATTAAGGTAGCCAAGTGTTTCAATTTGACACATCAGCTTGACTTTTCGGCAAAGTCAATTTGCCAAGTATAGTCTCCAGAGAAAGGTATGCTGTTAACCGGAGTCCTGCATTTAAAGATGAAGACATCATTTTGATTATGTGCTTCTGGAGTACCGTTTTGCAGTCATCCTTTACTGAATCGAAGAAACACATCAATTTTAGATGTTAGTTAGAGAGAGAGAGAGAGAGAGAGAGAGAGAGAGAGAGAGAGAGAGAGAGAGAGAGAGAGAGAGAGAGACTGATATCTCTTATCCAACACGATATCATGTATTTCCTTCACACCTCAAGCCAGAAAGTATCCCCACACTTGGTTAATGAAATCTCAGCATGTAGGATACCACATTTAGCCATGCCGTCCTGTGGCGGGTTTGCCTCGCGTGGCACGTAGCATCCTGTGGCGGACACGCGACCCAAGGCATTCCACCCGCTGTCCGTATCATCAGCTTGCTACCGAAGGTTCATATGACATTTCAGCGCCTGACTTGTTCTTTTACGCCTGTTAGCTGTGTCATTGATTGAAAAGAACAAGTTTGCTTGTTGTTAGCAGGTTCGATGAAGGTTAACCGTATCTCCTGGATTCTTGCGCTAGCTGTTCCAAACTTGACTGGTCCTTCAAAATATCTTGCATTATTTCTGGACACTTGACATGTGAAAACTCTTGTCTAGCGGAAACATAGACAACGGGGTCAGAGTTTTGGGCATTTGTTTCTTTGAAACTCACTGAGCCAGTTCTTCAAATCTTGGTGCTCCGGTGGCCTTGGGAATTTGGCTAGCCGTGCCATTGCTGTAATTGAGGTTGAGTTTCAGGTTTCTTGTTTTCTGTGTTCTTTTGGTAAATTTGAAACACTTAAATGAATAAAAGATATTGTCAAGGCAATAAAAGGTGCTATCGCTGATTTTCCCCATTGTCTCCCGGAGGGAAAGGCGGGCAGTGGATGTTTTCTGAATTCTGCAGGGCTAGGGATGTTCCTTGCTCTATGGGGATAGTCAAGTCGTTTTTCATCCATTGAGAGTAAGAATTGTAGCATTTTGACCTCAGTCCTGCTTGTTTGAAGCCAAAAATCTATGGACATCTGCTTTGTTTATAAACGTTGATAACCATGTTGTACGGGCGGCCAGAGGTTGTAGAAAGTTCTGACTTGGTTGATACCAACGTTTTCAAGTCCTCAAAATGCGCTTCCTGGATTATGATGTTAACATGGGAGACGTTTCTGTAACTGGTAAAGTATCCATTGGTAGCTGTTTTAATTTTTACATGAGATTTTTTGACATTGTTAAAATCTTTCTTTTGATTTTGTTTTACTCACGGCCAGCCATAGTTTTTTCAATCACTGGTTGTCAAAACTACACTTTTGACGCAGTAAAAGAAAGGTCACGGAGTTTACCAGCTCACTTGCGGTTGAGTAGGCAACAGGGCTCCCCTGATATAAACACTAATGACGCCATCGTAGCTGTAGTTCTCTGCGTAGCTGGAGTTCTCTTAAGCCGTGTTCAGCTTGTTTGCTTGTGAGATCAGCGTGCCTCATATCAGTTCTGCAGATTTTGTATTATGTTTGCTTGCCTTAGGCCTATGTCTTTATTCAAGAAAAAATGTCTGTGGTTAGAACTTCAAGCTGCGGTTTACTGGCACGTGAAAGCATTTTGCGGATTGAAGCGATCAATTAAAACGGTAGCGAAGGTACGTTATGTTGCTAGTGTCGAAGAATGCCAGAAGCTGTGGATATTTTGACTAAGTGCCTTCCTCAAATGGAATTGCTAACATGCTCATAAGTTCCACACGTTAATCCATTTTGTCAGGAAAGTATCAGTAGAGGGCGCTTTTCCTCTTTTTAATCAGGTAGATGATCATACGTGTAGCTACATGAGCGTCAAGGTAGTTGGCACTTAAAATGGCATCTGTTTTTCAGGCCAGTGCAGATGTCACATAATATTATTCGTTATAATATAACAAATACGGGCTTAGCTGAAAGCCGATTGAAAATATATACCAGCCGCATGCATAACCTTGTACACCTGTTATTATTGCTTGTAAATGAGATAATAATTATGTTTGAACATGTCATGTGCTTTTGTTGTGCAGAAAGATAATAGCAATTCGTCTGCATTTGGATATTGGATAAAATTATTGGAGTTACTGCCTTAAATTTGGTGAAGTAACCGAGTAGCTTCGAAGCCAAGCAAGGAAACCTGTGTCTGGATGGAGCTGTAATCTTTTTTAACTGATGACTTAGTGTCAGCTGTCGTCGAGCTGATTGAAGTAGGCCCAGGTTTGACATATGGTTGTTACTTTTTTTTAAACGGCTTAACATTCAGCACTGTCATAATTACAATTCAGTTGCTGCCAAGGAGTGGATTATGGATCACATTATGCTCGACATTGTGGATATTACTTACAGGCCGAGTATGCCATGGCCGATGAGTTATTTTTGGTATCGTTCATTCCGAACAAACTTCATCTCTGGATGTAAATCTGATGCATCTTTCTCTCTGAGTGCTAAACCTGATGTGCACCAGCTTCATTGGAAGTAGAACCAATCGTTTCGTCGACTTATGATAAACTTCTTACGTCAAGGACCACGCTTGTGAGCATGCGTATAAAGACTCTAGCGCTTGGTGTAAGAAACGTGGGTAGTTCGGCAGATTCCCTGGTAGGAAGACCTTGGAATCTTAAGGATTGAATTTTGCATGCTCATTTTTTTTAACCAGCCAAATGCCAGGAATACCTTGGACTAGAACAGCATGAATACATCTTTTCATCAGCGTGAATTGAGATGGAAGCAATCATTAGCCATTAGCATTATTGGTGTCACGTTTAAGAACTAATCAATTACCGGAAGTTACTTGAAGCGTGCGTGTATAGCCACTCCTTCGTTATACACATAGTTATTCTGGATTTGGACATAGCCTCAGTAGGACCTTGTTTTCAATCGTGGTGTTTTCGGGTTTCTTGAATGCGAGCTGCTGTCTTGTACTGTATGTCACAGTTTTCCTAAATCTTCACTGATGCAACGTGTCATTTTGGACAGTAATCGTCAAGGTTATGATTCTGCAGTTAGGTACCTGTGTGAAGCAGACGTCTTTTGGCTGCTTTCTGTTGGATCTTTGGAGTATAGGCCTACTTTTCCTTGACGATTCTCTACACTTTTCGCCAACCTCGAGTGAAGTTGTACGAGGAACCATTAAGTGTTGAGGGTAAATAGGTCTCATATATTGTGCTGCGCCTTCCCTATAGGAAGACATGAACTGTGAAGGTACTGTGAACTTACAAACTTGCGGTAAGTAAAATTATCGAATGAATAGCTTTTTTGCATTACCATTGCATATTATATAGCATATCGGTTTTACGAAGCTGCTTGCTAAGAAGACGGCTTGACTACGGCAGTTATTGTGGATGCAGTACGAGTCTGAATTGAAACAACGCCGTGGTATCGCGCCCTCTTTGATAAGGTTAGCTTATTTACGCAGTACCTGTATGCACTACAAAGTCAGGTACATTAATCTCTTTCGTGAACTCATGACAGCGGTGTTCATTATAAAACAGCATCCTAATCTTAGGGCTAGGTCTTCGTTGGTTGCATCTACATGGGCACGTCCTGCCAAGAGTCATAGCTGTAGTACCATCTTGTGTCTTGGTTGAATCGATGGACTGCTTTTCATTGTAACCAACGTTTACTGCCTTCATTAATCTATTTATATGGTTGACATCGTTGCCAGCACTGTTGTTTTGGTCAGTGTCACAAGTAAGATGTTGATCGTGCCAGACGGAGCCAAAACACTCTCGTATCTTTCGTTTAATAGTGGTCTGTTAATGATATATAGCCTTGTTCTTACTTGATAAAACCTTATCATTATCACGGTTTCCATCTATCTTTGAATAAATACTATTTGTCGTGGCACATTAAATTGCATGACTTGACTTCATGTTTGGCTGAGGCCAGTGGCGTAAATCTGTGCTTTAGAAATGGGGAGGGGATGGAAGATGGGAAAGGTGGGGGGATAACAGATTTGTACTACAATTTTTTGTTCATTGGGATGGCTGGAAGTTGAGAACATGCTCAAGGTCTGTTGAATGGAATTAGGCCTCATGGAATAAATGCACCTGACCTCGGGCAATAAGCGCTGTTGTTTCCATTTAGTTTTCAGACTAAGATACTTTGGGTGTGATAGCAATGCATGGTGACGGTTAAAAGTGTTTTGTTTGCCTGAATTACACAAAATGCTAGAGCTGAATTTCAAACAAATCCCTCGTGGTTGTTCGAGCTTCCCTAACACGCAGTTCAGCGCATATATAAGCATACGTGACCTCCTGGTGTTCATTTAACCTGTGTTAAAACTTCGGTGTAGGTTTTTATACAGGGGCAGCATAAGTTTAAAGAAAAGCAAAATGGCGTGGAAAGTGCCTATTAGAAAAAAAAATATTTAGTGCAATCTGTGGAAACCGAGGAGAAGACAAAGGGTCAGATGGAGAAAACCGTACACCGTTCGCCATGACAAGAAGAAAGTGAAGTTCCATCCGCCAAGGAATGTCAAGAGGAAAACTGACGCTGTGTAGTCTGAGTTGTACCAAACAAGAACTGTCCAAATTACTCCAACAGACACTCCATGAGGGAGAGAAAAAACAGGCTAAGATGAGGAGGACGAAGCAAGTTAAATAGACAGTGCCTGTATGAAGCTGATTGTCTGTCATAAGAATATTGTTTGAGATTACTGGATGACACATCTCAACATACAAGTGCCTAGAAGTTGGGTGGGAACTTTGTTACTTCAATGCACAAACACTTGTGGTGGTACCCACCCCTCGATACCTCGGTACCATGAAGGACTTTTGTTATTCTGCAGTGTGAAGTAACATCAAAGAAACATAACTACACATTATGCTGTGATTTGCTCCCAGACTCGATCTGTCCTGTGAAAGAATTTGATTTCGAATTTGAAATAGGCCTGCTATTTTCGAAAGGAAAAAGCGAAACAGCAATTTTTAAGTGAGATAATTGGAATTTTCCCCATGCGGGCTCTTCATGTGTGTGGTAATCGTTTTAGTGACAGCCAGTATTCTCGCTGGAGAGCTTGAGTCACATCGACCTGTTGAAACCAATTTACGCTTGTAGTTTGAGTGTAAGATCCTGATTTTCCCAAGTGAATATTTATCGTTCAATTCCGCTCCCCCTCCGTTGTGGGGCTAAAGTCTCTACAAAGAGAGACAAGGATTAGTAGCATTTTCCGTTAATTAATTTCACAGGCTTACAACAGGTTTTATTTATTGATTATATATTGCTGTTCAAGAGAAGCGGATTTATCTTATCATGCAGTAAATGGTTTTTAACACCTTCCACGATCTGACCTTTTTCAGAAATTATGTGGTCGCATTAACTTAAAATATCCACCATTGAAACATGTACAATTCAGTGGAATATAACTCCTACTTAATTTTGTCATTATAATGAATAATTGTTTCATCAGAACTGTAATCACGTGGACTTCAGTCATGGTAAGTAGTTCTCTTTCCATGCCTGGTACTGCATGTTCACAGCGATTCAGTATTTTCGTCCGTGCCACGTCCGATGTTATGTTCCGACAGTGTTATTCCTTTGCCATTCACCAACTGTCCTGCCTGTTCGCTAGTCCTGGCTTTGAACTACTCTTGATTTCATGCCTACTAAGCCCAGGATTTAATCAAATCAAATGTTATAAACAACCAATGGTAGCTCAAACATAGAACTATTTTTGGCCTCAGTTGAAAGCCCTTTTGTCGGTACTTTATAGAAACTGAATGTTTGAGATCAAATAGGATTTACTGACATTAATAAACTTTATTTGGAGTTCTATGTACTTCACTTTTTTCTCTCGTGATTAGACTGACAATGATTGAGGTAATCGCAGTAACAGTAGCAACTGTTGCTAAGGCAGCTGCATTTGAGTTATATTTGTTTGTTCTCGACATTCTGCAGATGATAACTACGTCTGCCAGTTCTTTGTAACTTGGTGTTCGGTGGATGTTCAAACATGTTTTCTAACATCTCGTGTTGAATCGGGAAGTATTTGTGTACTCTATAACGTTCGCACCGAGTATTGAGTCAATATTGCGCTACATGATGGTTCCTGTTCGGGGTTAATACCTAACTGGTCTAGGGTCTTAGAATTTAAAAGGCACGCTCTGGATTGGCATATCAATTGATCAGGAAGATTCTATCACTTGCCAGCGTGATTGACTTCTGCTCAAATTTTTTGCTAAAGTGTTGCAAAATGACAGATTAAGGTACTGCACTGTTTATCTCTAAAACTATGTGACAGTACAAAAAATGTCAAATAATTTTAACATATTTAGTATATATAGCACACCCATTGATTGACAGTTTGCAAGGTTTTACAGTTACAGTCGTTAAAGTGAACGTAATTTCATCACGAGCAAACTTGACGCTTTGCAGATCATCTTTAATGTTGTGTGTTGTGGACTGATCTGTCTCTTTCATGTATTTGGTCTTTGTTAAACTACCCAGAAATAAAGCTTCCACATTTGGAAACAGTCAGGTTGATGTCATTTCGATTTAACGTGTGTTATGTGCAAGTGTGCCTTGCTGAGAGAGTTTCAAAATCAAAACTGAACATACCCAAAAATCTCTGATTGGTATGAGCAGGCTCTGCCCCTTGTTCAACATTTAGCACAGGTTTGCAGGTGTCGCCATGAGGTACATTAATCGCTGACTTTCTCACTGTCGTTTTTGCCAATTCACCAGCGGCGATTTATCCTAACAAATCTAACGGAATACGGATTGCTAGTTATTGGCGCGGCTTCTTACAAAAAGATTCCTACTAATTAATCAATCTCTTACTTCATTGAAGCCCCTACTTGTTAAAGAATAATATTGCAGATTTTAATATAAATATGTCTGTCACGTCGCCTTGTACTATCTTCCTCGAATTCAAAAGGATACATTGGAAAAGGAAAAAGTAAAAATAAATGCAAGAAAATCATGAAGTGCCTTTGGCGTTTAAAGGTAGAATTTTTAAACTGTTTGAATGAAAGGCTTCGCTGCATCGGGGTGCTTGTGAAACGTTGAAACGTTTTGTTAATGATCTCACTTTTATGCCGGTTGTGTAGATATTTTGTAATGTATTTCATTTTAATTTTAAGCTAGGTTCACAGTGATTAGGGCGCATTAACTGCATGGAAATAATTGAACAAAATGCAGAAGCGTGTATTGGACAATGGAAGTAATCAGTAATGACATTTTACTAACTGAACCGCACATTATTTTAGTTGAAGGCGTACTTGTAGTATGTCACCACCTGCACGGGTTTCCGCGTGGAGATACAATTACAAATTAAACACGCCCACTGCTCGATGGGTCTTACTGGGTGGAAGAATCTAATATTAAACCGTCGAAGATCTAATGTGGGAAGATGTCGGTGCGTGAGCTTGGAGGTTGAGCGTGATTTGAGACGAGTCTCTTGCGATAGCTTAGGAGTTTGAGACGGGGAGATTTCATGGCATTCGCGGCAAATGATCCACTTCTGCAGCCATTACTCGATGAACAGCAACATGTCCCCCCTTCACCGGTGAGTGTCTGAACTCAAGGATTAAGTAAACACCTGTTGGTCTTATCGTATACATGTATCTTTTTAGATTTCGGTACTAGGCAGTAAATTTAAAATCCAGATGTCATTTTCACGAGATTTGTGAGTTCTTTCCTTCAGCGTATGTTATTTTGGTTTATTTTCGGATGTTTTGCTTGCACCGACGTATTTCGAATTCATCGATGATTCTTTTTTTTTTCGGGACTTTGGTGAATTGAAATTTCTGATGTTAATGATTTCTTTTAACTGGTTTTGGTTCAAGTTGGTGACTTTTGGCTTTGCAAAAACTTCAAATGTTTACGCTGTAAAAAATCAATTTAAATGGGAAGGTCAAATTACGAATTGAATTTTGACCTTTTGACTGCATTTGGTTTTATTTAGATGACATTTGCTCAGAAAAAGTCTTGGACAGATGGTTCCCTAAAATGCTGGAGAAAGGAACCACTGAGGACTTCTATAGTTGTTATTTCTAGTTATGTGACGGTTATACGTGCGGTGGTGATTCTCAGCGGTGGTGGGTTCGCCTGATTTGAAATTAGGGATTGACTTATCTGGCAATTAAAATACACCCAATAAAAATCAAGAATCAGCACAAAGAATTATTTTCACAAAAGATTAGAATTGGTTTATTTCTATTTCAAATCAAGTTTAGGAACTAAAATTTACAAGAATTGTTCCAGTATTGAGACTGAGGAATACACAATTGGTGAACCTTAGTACAATGTAAATGGAGTTGACAATAGAATGGCTCGATGACAAAGTAATGAATTAGCTTATGTTGTGTGCTCCAGAAATCACACAGGGGTCCTAAAGGTGAATGATACTAGTCATGAGACAGAGATACAAGTTGTGAGATATGGCAAGATAATGTGTAAAGAGATAAGCAAGAAGGGCACTGTGCAACCCGCTCTCTCCGATGCGTTCACCTGCATAAAGAACCAGTCAAACGATTCAAAGACATGCAATAGTCGTAAAGCTTAAACATGAAACAGTCGTTGCGCTCCCCGTACAAGCCACATGGACAAACTTTTTCCCCCACTCGGTGCCTTTTATTCAAGTTCCTCTTGTGTATTAAATTAAATTTAACAAAAAAGAGAAGTCAATACACAGTTAATTTACACTAGACATTACTCAATTACACAGTAAAGAAAAAAGGCCCTATTTAGTACTGAATTTAACAGAATTTCCGTTAGAGGTAAAAAAATCTTTCTAAGGCAAAATATCTTCTTAAATCGTCTTTAAACAATAAAAATTATGGTTTATCCCTGTTAATTTTCATCTTATAAATATGGAAGCAGCAAAGCAAGAGAATAAAATTGAGTAGGCTACATTCCTGGAATTATTAGAAATTGCAAAAAGGATAGTTTTATTATCCAAAAGCATATCAATGTTCAGGGTATTTTTAAGCCAATCGCTGATCTGATTCCAAAAAGAGATGGAAAACTCACCAGTACAAAAGAGATGCATCAAGGTTTCATGCTCAGCTTGACAAAAAGAACACAAGTCATTATCTCTTTGACCAATTTTTAACAGATAAGAGTAAACAGCCAAGATTCTGTAAGTAAGTCTGTATTGAAACCATCGCCATTTAGTATCACACGTTAACTGAAAGGGCAAACTGCATATTACTCCAACCATTCAGTGAAAGGAGGATTACAAGTCAGCTTCATTTCCCATCTATCCATAAACCTACGGGAATTCTTCATTGCAGAGGTAAGAATACGATACACACGAGTAGAGCCCTTTTTATCCAACATAAGTAACTGCAAATTAAAAGAAATAAAGGGAAAATATTTATTAAAGTTGACCCGTGACAATGTGCTACGAAAATATTTTCTAACAAAACTATCATCGGGGGTAACCTTTGGATAAACTTTCCACACTACAACGCGGTGAACAAAATCACTTCAAATGACAATTTTGATCTGAGCTGGAGACCACACTTGACTCACACGTACTACTGATATTATCAAACAGGCCAAAACTGTGCATAACCATGAATGAATGATAAAAACTGCAAAATGTTCAGGGCAAAAGTGAACTCAAGTTCTCGCTTAACAAACTCTTGCTAGAGAAAGGCATGTCGTCACGTACGCCACGGCGGAGTACGACGCGTAGGCGTACAAGATTACGCTCATGTCTGGCATGAAATAATGGTCATATATTAATGAGAATACGGGTAATTTGTGATTACAACCATGGACAACCACTGGGGAGACTTTGCAGAGAAAATACAATTTAAATATGATGTCGGGATTATGTTCAACGAGGAGGAACACTCAAAGTTCATAACAAAGCGCATAATGCGGAAACTTTAGACAAACCATAGACTTGACTAATTCTGACCACCACAGTTACTTCAAATATTTTCCTTATGTGATCAAAGAATTGTAATTGTGCGGGTAAAACCTTGGAATTACGCAACTTTTGTTTTTGGAAACAGGGAGTGCTCAGCAACCAAAAATGATCCTGGAAAGATGTGCAGCTACGAATAGGAATGTAGGGAGCATGATCTTTTTATGGTTGTTTGGGTTTGGCATGATCTTTTTATGGTTGTTCACCGGGAAGCTGATGACGTAACACTACCAGCAATTGTTACACCGTATGAAAAGAATTGAAATGCAAGGTCAAATGATCATCAGGAACATAGCTGTAACAAAAGAACAGGACAGACCTTTTACAAATTCGCAAGAAATAAGATTAACCCATAATAGCACAATTTTATCTCAAGATTCGGGAAAAACATTAAGTTTGACTACAAAAGAAAAATCCTTTTAGGCCTTTCCGGTCATTTTCTTTTGGTTAGACTGTTGACAGAGATGTGCTTTTCCAGACCATTCTGTACAAACTCATCAACAAAGTCAAATTTAACCTAAAATCCTGATAATCCTACATTTCAATTCGCTTTGTGTAACGGTCGCCCTCTTATATTCGACATTATCCCCATCTTTCTCGGGCGTTGTGCTTTTGAGGCGCATGAAAAATTTAAACGCAGTATTAAGGAGGGTGTAGATTGCACGTCTTTAATCAAATTTTACATTAAAATGATAACGATAATAATAGCTTTAGAATTTGTGAACGTTGTGGCTGTTGAAAGAAGACCTTAAAGAGGAATACATGATTAGGCCTTTGTTTTTCATTTATCCACTCGTTGTTAAGGATAAACACCCAAAACTGATAACTTTAAAAATCGATTATGTATTAGAACAGGTACGAAAGTCAAGTGAACGAGAAATGAAAGAAATCTATCTTCACACACTTGCGATGGATAATCCCAAAGGCGGTATGTTACTATAAATGGATTACCCTGAGACTTTGTACGGGCGCCCTCTGTTTTCATTGCCAATTAAAGGCGATGAAGTGCGCGTTTCAAGCTCTTCATGAATAGTCATTGACCATTACATCAGGAGTACTTACAATTTAGTAAAATAGAGACAAAACACGAACCAATGAATTAAAACAAAAAAGTGAAGGTGTTTTCATATATTTTGTTGTAGGGTGTTACATTCAGAATTTTTATTACTGTAGAAGTCTGTGGCCTTTTCTGTTTTAGTAAGATAGTTGGCATAATAGCTGTATGAATCAAATTTACGTGTTGGCACTAACCCTCCTTTAAAATAGGCTGAACAGTTTCAAATGTCTGTCATAAATTATAAATTAGACGAGAAATTCTCATCTGATTCAACCTGAGGTAGCTGAATGGAATTCCTGTTTTTCCTATCATTATATCGTCAAGCTATGCATCTTTCCCTTCTGAATATAGCCTGTGTATTCTCGCTTCATAGCTTCAGGTTTGACCGCTGGGTTGACTGTTGACTCAACATTTCCACGACCACCGATATTTGAAGGGGCGGTATAGGCTACTCTTATTTTGCCTACAAATTATATGGGCTATCAAAGTTTGCAGAAATATAACTTTTTACTTGTTTTCGATTTTATCTCATATTTGTTCAAATGGACATTTGTGCCATTAATTTTAAAAAAGGTTGTATTTTCAATTTAGTAGTACTGCTTTTATTCTTTGGTGCGCTGATTGCTGCGTGGGATTTTTAAGACTTTGTGAATTATTGTTTTTCTTTTATACCGACGGCCAGCTATAGTTTTAGCAGCCACTTATTGGAAAAACACAACTGTGACGTCAAAGGAACAGATCCTATTATACTTCTTGGCTGTAAGGTTTTTTAAAAAATAAAAATTGATAAAAATTGGCTGCTTTAAGGCTTAAAGCTTGAACAATCTGAGTTGAGCCTTCTTTTAAAAGCAATGCGTTTGCCTTTGATCGTAGTTTAAGCATGTCAGATACCAGCATAATCATGCAGATAAATAGATTAGAGAAAAAAGCATCACCTGTCACCATTAGCGCTCAGTGACATGGAGGTCGGAGGTTAAAGGGGGCGTTTCCCAGGCACAAAATGATAAAAACATAATTTATAAAGTAGAAAAACTCCAAAAATTGGAGGAAAGGTGTTAAAGCTCCCCAAATTACTTTGAGATGTGATTGAGCAAATTAAATGCATGCCCGGTAAGTCATTCAATTTGAATTTTTGTTGTCAAACATAGATCCTTTACTTCGAATTCATGCTCTTGATTGTTAGAGAGTCTCTCTATTATTTTGCTTGTGTTCTGATGACCATCATCGACATAGAGTGAAATTCGATGTTCTTTGACATTGTTCTCGTGTGATGTAGACAAGATTTCGTAACCTCGCAGTCAATTTGAGTGTTCATCTCAGTGACGTCAGAAAGACGACAACACGCCTCAAGAATCATCTCTCATTGTTGAAAGTCTGATGTGAATACATACACGCCAACAAGATACATTATCTTGTCCATTGGTGTACAGAAAGGCATGAATTAAGTCGCAGATGTCTTGGTCGGTGTTTTCATTACAGCGCGTGTGAAAACCATTGGGGACTGATCAAGGCGCGTTAGCATCATCGCGTTGCGTCACGCCTCAGTACAATTTCATACCTTACTCTCACCGTACAGGTTACTGCTTAAACCCAAGGGACACTCACAACCGGAACTGTTCCCAACGTCATTTTGATTCTGCGAATCATGAGAGCACTAACATCCAAGATTTTGAGGTTTTGAGTGTGGATGTTCGCAGAAAATGTTTGTCAATATCCTCCTTGTACAAAAAGTAGAATATACAAAAGCCGATTGGAAAGATGAACGTGATTTCCGTTGCTTGTAATATTTATGTTCTGAATTGTCAAGGGAAAAACTGACTAATTTTGTTTTAGGTCACAAACTATACAGTTAGACAAAGAGACATTCTTGTCCTGAACCTTGAAAAGAGGTGAAAGAATTTTAAAATGAGTTAAGGCTGGCTTTAGACTTTTACACCATTTCCTTCTTTTTTTGTAGTGCCCGTGACAGTGACATTGTAAAGTCAAGTTGAACCGGTTTTTTTTGTTTTGTTTCTGATCTGTAGTTGTCAACATCATCTTGTTACATGCCCACCCAACCGTGGTTTCTAGCTTCTTATCAAGTATTCCTACAGCCTAGTGAACTTGTAATTGTGTGGCTATATTTAATCGTGTAACGCACAAGAGGTTAAAATGAAGTAACGTACCACGAAAGGGCAAGTGGGAAGGTTGGTTAATCGAGGTTATCTCGCTTGACTGTCCATTTATATGTATGTGGTTTTTCACACTTTGAGCATTCACGCTTCACTGACCCGTGACTGGTCAGATGCGTGTTCAGTGTCCACTTAATATGTTTGATGACAATTTGACCAGTTCTTAAAACCTTCAACTCTTGAACTTGTCCACTTTAATAGGATTTGACAATTTCGAATTGGTTAAATAAATTAACATTATCTGCAAATCATTTGTTTTATCACATGATCGACACACCTTGCACGAAGTCATCCCAACACAATTAAGAACAATGCCTAAAAGCATTTAGCCATTTCAAGTCAATGCCATTAAGTTAACATTTCATACTCTGGGTTTAAAGGACAAGTTTTCTCGAATAATACCCGTGTATTAAATTGTCTGTTGACTAGTTCGTCATTGTCCGAAACTTGGAACATCTTTGGTGATAATTGGATTCTTATAATACTAAGGAGGAAAACGCAAATTCTTTGTAAGACAATACAACTAACCCACCTTTAAAAATATGCATTAGAGTGATCTGATATTTGAGTCAGGTAACAAGTTTCTGTGTACACCATCTGTTCACCAGATGACGGGGACATTATACCGTTGTTTACTTAGTTGATTTGTATGAATTATGCGAAACTAATCCTTAATTTTATAAACTGAACACTGCATACTACAATGCAGTGTTCAGTTTCAATTATTATTATAAGTTGACGGTCGGGAATATTGAATCAGCCAGTGTTGATTTCTCTTGAAAATCGATTCTTGTTTTTTGTGCTAAAATGCATTACATGCAGGGATCTGTTATGTCGGGTATTTATGGCCGAGTGATCTTATAAATTGTTTACGATTTAATTGTAAAGGACTTTAAACAGGTGTGCCTGTAAGACGGGTATTGATTGTACGTTTGATGTGCTAATCAGGTTGATTTTCAGGTTTAGTCAGAAATGTGTTTTTCATAATGCCGGAATTTTTTTAGTTCGTGAAACCAGTTTTGATTCACGTAATTTTCATGCAAGCTATATTCGTAAAAGGTGTAGAATTGCTAAACATGTAGAAATCAACTCTTTGAAACATCACTCTTTTTTTCATTTGTTCCACGAAATCAAAAAGTGTGATTCAACCATGAAATCAGTCAAATGTCCATGAAAATGTAGAGTTCTGGTTCTTTTTCCATTTTCGATTATAGACCTTTACGAGTATACGTTGAGTGTAACGTCAACATGATCAGTATAACTTCTTGTTGCATTATTCACTTGAATCGGGAACGATGCTAGTGATCATCAGGCCAGGTGATATGCAGCAGGTGGGGTTGGGTCCAGTTGGCCGTGTTGTTGTTAAGTCCTGTCTCGTTTGTTTCTTTGAGTCGTAGGTTGTTGTAATTCCAGGAACCCCTCCTTTCCTGAGACGCCATCGATCAATACCCTCAACGATAGTTGGGTGGTCAGTGAAGCTGAAATAATCGAGAAAGCAGGTTGAAGTCTTTGATTAGTATCCAAGCGGACATGAGTTGACTTGGATATAGGTAAATTGAATCACTGAAGTGGATTGTCACAACAGAAAGGAAGATCAATTGGAATTGGAAATAAGTGGCTAACGACCCACAGTTTAAGTTAGTCTGACTTCTGGTTTTATTTTGTTTATTGTTTTTTAAAATTTAAAGCGTTCTGCTTCCGTTTTAATTTGGAAAAACCAGGACCATCAGTTCATTTGAAAGTGAAGAGTTAAAAGGGGCTGCGTAGCATGCGCAGGAATTGTATTTGTACGCTCTAAATACTGTTGAAATAGAGATGGGTCTTACTCCATGGTGCGACAGTGAAGATTGATGATGTTCTGAAGCCTCACTAATAACACACAGTGAACGCCGTTGTGCCCACCCAAACGTTCTATAGTTGCTGTATGTTTCTGTTCCTATTTCTCTATGATAAATCACTAATAACACACAGTGAACGCCGTTGTGCCCACCCAAACGTTATATAGTTGCTGTATGTTTCTGTTCCTATTTCTCTATGATAAACGGCAATTTTATGAATAATTTCAACGGGCATAAAACAGCCGTATACACATCAACGAAACAAGAAATTGATGATGGGCCCGAATGAAAGGAAAACAAAATGGATTGCAAGGCAATCTCTTTCACATACATCACACGCGAGGCAACTTGGTTGATGACACCGAAGAATGATTAACGGTATGGGTGTACTTTGTTGATGTTTTGCTCCAGGATTGTGCCAAATGTAGCGTGTTCGCAGTGGGTGTAATGACCTGTTATCGTCACGCAACATACCCAGCCAAATTGTGGAAAGAAAGTTGTTGATATAAACGTAGTTCTTGGCTTATTTCTATACACCAAATATCAACAAAAGTCACCAGTTGGCCAAAAAACGATTTTAGGTAAATGCAGTCCTTAGAATTATTTGGATTAGTTTCTTATAAATCTACCACAGGAATGGAGGATTTCAATTTAGTTAATTTATAAACTGGGAATTGACATATTAAAATCATTAAGAAGTTTTATAAAGAAATATGTTTAATTTTTAAAAATGTTGAATTTATTCGCAAATTCAATACAGTGGAAGTTCATAGATTTTATTTGATAAAGTAAAATGAATTGAATTAATTTTCCTGTTCAGTGTCAATGATTATTAACTGACTGAATTGCGAAAACGCAAGTTAATTTAACTAATTCGCGTTACCATGGTATTGCCAACTCAACACAGCTCGGAGCTCATCATTTTACAGAAGTTACGCGAATTGCTTTTTTTTTAAAAATGCAATATCAAGTCTACTTCTCTAAATTCTTCTTTTGACCTCTTCGTTTTATTTTTAGACCTTACCACTCCAAGACAGTCTAGGCTTTTTATTAGCAAAACAAACGACCTTCTACCGATGTTAGGTCTACATTATTCCATGGGGTCTCGATTTAACATCAGCGAGTCAGCGTCCTTCGCCAAAGTGGCGGGCACCACCATTGGTGACAAGTTAATTTACCCACCACCGTCCTGTCCTTTCTAACGTCATGTAACGTGTCAGTTCATTTTCTATATATCGGTAGGATAAAGTACTTTAGCGGCCTAACGCCAATCAAGGTGTCAAGTGGTAATGCAGCATCTATATATTCCTGCCTTAATTTGGCTTACACTTTTGCATAGTTTGAAAGTACTATTGTTCTTTTACCGGAGGGAGTTTGGTTTAAATGATTGAAGCAATGGTTATATTTTGCGCAATGAGATTGCCCGTTGGAAAAGTATTGGCAGGTGTAGGGATATTACTTTAATCATCAATTGTGTTTGATGGTAATGTCGGTAGGGTGTTACCATTCCACACCCCTATAAGCTCTTTGGCAAAATTTTGGTTTAGTTGCTGGGGGATGCTGGATATTGTATCAGTTGGTAGGAAGAGACACACACTGCAGGTGGTCCTGAGGGTGACTGGTCCAAATTAGACTTGGAAGATTATCTTGAGAAACTTTTGATTAAGATTTCCTGATTCGGTGGAATCTGGACCCAAAACTCCTTCTAGACATTTGTTCCGTCTCTTATGCTTGAGTTCGGCTTCTAAGGAGGGATTCGGGATGAGTTCGACCATCGAGATGGGCTTATTAGCAGCATCTGAAGATGACGATGAGATAGAACAAGGTGAAGAAGGAGTAGAAGTTGTAAGCGGAACCACCAAACCTTCCCCCAAGATGGCTGAGGAAGAAGATGATGATGACGACGATGATGACGACGACGATGACGACGACGAATCTTCAGAGACAGAGACTGATGAGTCGGAAGATGACAAAAGAAAGAAAAAGAAAAAGAAGAAGAGAGACAAGAAGAAAAAGAAAAAGAAGAAGAAAGTGAGTATGTCAAGTACTGTCTTTGGATGAATATTGCTGGAGATTTGTGGAATATCATTCAGAAGTAACCTCTCGAAACCAACGTTATGACGAAACACAAAGAGACTAATCGATTTTTGCAACACTCAATTTATTAATACGAGGGGAAAAACGCTCATATTTTCTATATGATTAATTAGGATACATCTACATATCAAATATAAAAATGTGCCCTTTATAAAGTCGTTAGAATTTGAATCAAAACTTTAGTTGATTTGAAAACGTAGCAGCGTCATAATTGCCAAAGTAATAATGATAATTTATTCATTTTAAGTGCAAATTTCACACATTGTTCAAATGCGCTGTACAATGAAGACGTTAAACATGGTCGAGCGAATCAATGGCGCCTCAGGCAACCTCCAAACGACCCACATCCACCTACAGTTTTAGAGGTGGGAGGAAAACCCCAGAGACGAAATTTCTGGGTAAAACCCACGGCATCAGGTAGGGACTGAAAATCCAATCCACATGTGGACCGAGCCGGGAATCGAACCCGGGCCGCAGAGGTGAAAGGCATGGAAAGAACTACTTCGCCAACCCGACCCCCGAGTACGTGTCAGCTTTACCCTACCTGCATTATTGTAAATTATAACTCGGCGCTACATTCTTCGTCACGGAGGTACATCAGATGATCCGTCACATTGTCAACTTTAGTTCCTCGGTCATCAATCTTGGGTTGATTTCCTGAACAAGCTAAATCCGTCTTTGTTAACTCATAATTTAATAATTTAAGGCCATAGAGGCCCTTGTCTTTAATTACTGACCAAGTTTCACTGTAAAGCGCAACCTCTTCCATGAAGATGTCTAGTGTCACTCATCCGTGATAAATAAAACACTGCTCAATTTATATGAAAAACAAAAACGATTCCAGTAAAGTGAGATTTAGATGAATAAACACGAGTTTGGCTTCCAATGTCTGGAGAGTTTGTAAAACAACCCACCAGATTGGTCCCACAATGTTGAATCATGTCACTTTAGTCAGTATCCGAGTGCGAAGCCTGATGATATTAGCCATGTCCGAAGTTCCTGGCTTTGGCTAGATATAACACAAACACTTATTGAAGTCGCTTGCATCCACTTTCCGCAGACTTATGTATAAATTTCAGCCGAAGTAAAGTAATTCTGACATGGCAATGTTACATGAGCGCTTGTCGCGATTATGGGAAAGGACCAGAGACTCAGAATGAAAGTGACTTTATGTGTATGTTTTAGACAAATGTTGAAAGAATGCATGGATCATAGGTTTATACTTTTTAATGATTATTTGACATAGTGACTTAGACAGGAGACACTTCTTTCCTCCATATTTCTTCTGGCATTGCACAGTGCAGTGCTACATAGGCACCGGTAAAGATTAATTATCAAGGACTTGTCAGTTACTAAAATTAGAGAGATCATGATGATTACATGATGCCTTTGTGGGATGTCTGTCTGGTCGAAACAAAGGTGTGCAGGCGATTTGATCATAAATTTTTGTAATGTGTATTAAAAGGTGAATAATTAATACCAGCATTGCCTTTCCGAAGCCTGACTGATACGTTTATGCTGGGTGTAGCCATTCATCGTCACATTGTTTGTTGTCCGAGAATTTCACTGTCGCTTATCTGCCATCTGTTAAGTACATTGTTCTTCATCCACTGTCTCTGTCCACAAAAAATATACTCGAAGTTGAAAAGGTGAGAGGTTTTCGCGGCTTCAGCCTCTCATTTATTAAATAAATACATTGTAACAGACAAGACCTAACGAACTTTGACGCTGTGTCCAATTACAGCTATTGTAGCGTTGTTATGGTCGGCTTACTTATTTGTACGAGTGTTAGACACTTTAACATTTTGGACACGGCTATAGCTTTGCATGTTTCTAGGTTGTATATGTATGTGGATGTCCTCCACCACATCTCATGTGAAGTGACTTGTTGCACTGGCACCTACCATTTTGTATTAGATTCAAGGGGCCTTCCTGAAGATCCACTCTTTTGTCAGACCACGGAATTATGACCCCCCCCTTTTTGATTTCACGTCACTGCACCGTGTTTGTCGGTTAATATAACCTGATCACGAACCCAACACCACCTGCACTATAATTGGAGTAAGACACCTCTGGTTTTTAATTTTTAAATTGTGTTTGACACCACGAAAGGGTTCGTTGGATGCGACTTTAAAGGTCAACTGCAGCAGAGGTGTGTCTTGTAGTTGGAGAAGCATCCCTCAATTACCTGAGAACTGTCCCCTGGGCATTCAGGTTGTAGTATTCAAACTACAGGGAATGGATGCCGGTCAGTGGTTGGGTTCCCATCATGTATCATTGATGTCAATCCCGTGACTCGCCTTTTTACTCCGCTGACCAATTCTCCCTCCTCAAAGGAGAAAAGCAAAGGTTAACAAGTCACACGTTTGTGCGCATTCCGATGAAAATTGATGGCACTACGTGCGTACTTGATCCCAGCCATACGTGTAAACCAGTACGCTGTGTATTGGCACGCACTGGAACAAAGTTGGTCAAGGACCATTTTCGACTAATGTTAGGATTCATATCTTATCTTAGTAATGTGCGAACACCTCTTGTCGAACTTTGGCCTAAGTCACGTGGTAGCACATAACTCAGGCTCAATACAGAGCGTCTGTGTTTATATCCAGCGGTGAACTAACCTCGGATGGCTGGTTTTGACTGATTGATTAGACTAATCCATCTACTGCAACTAAGGAGAGTTTGAGGGAATAAGTTGAACTGTGGGTGACCATAGTTCTTGATAGAACTTGAAATACGGCCGATTCACAATACGGTGCCTCCAAGAGTTTGCAACGTGTTGACCAATCACAAGTCGCGAAATCTGTCGTCCCTTTCCAACCGCGCACTGGGTCGACAGATTTCGTGCACACTGATTGGTCATCGCGTTGCAAACCCTTGGAGGCGCACTATTGTGAAACACTCGTATTGGCGGTGTTGAATGTATAAAGGGGGCGCTCTGTAATCCCATTCCCGACGGAGTCGTTACCACGAACGTCATATAAAAAAGTCTTGACTCGACACGCTATTGCATCGACTGAAGCCACCAGCGGCCATCTTAAGGTGCCGAATATAACCGTAATCGTTACTCGCGTGCTTTTGTAAACTGTTATAGCCACAAACGATTCGGTGAACGATAACGAGCAAGCCTTTGTATTACCTTTGCATTAGGAACGGTAAGATGGCCGTCGGTAACTTCAATGACGTGTAGGCTGACATTGGAAACATTACATGTAGCACTTTAATGACTAAGGTAAACTTTGCTTAAGCCTTTGTAGCAACAACTACTTTATCGAATGAGTAAATTGTGAATCCAAACTTTTATAAGACGTCCGTGGTCGTTATCTACTCCTGTGACATTGCAAGGCATTCGCTATTTTCATTTCCACGTAGAACCTACGTGCCTGCACATGCTCTTCTGACAATTCACTGAACACTTGATTTGAACGCACCAGATGGTGGACTTTACTCTTCCATGTCTTTACTGGTAGAGAGAGATCTCTCGCATTACAGTAGACCATGGAATCATTTTATATTCCAAACATGCTCTTGCAGTCTCAAAACCTTCAGATCCTTGTGCAAGGCACATGATTTGCCTTCGTTGACAATTTTCATCAGTTCCTTTATAGAACCACTTCATAAAATGAACGTGAAATTATTCAGACATAGGAGGGAGTTTTGTGACTCTCAATTAGACTGTATTTATTAGAGATGATTTAATAAATTTCCTGTCAGAGGAGTCACACGCGCTCCCTTTAATTGTCAAGAGCAGTTTTACACGTGGTCATCCACCCTATGGGATTTCAGCCCATATTGAATGCCATACTGTTCATTACGCTTCATTGGTCATGCATATATTCTACCGCGTTTACCTGGCATAAACGCCAAATATCGGAATCAGTTGGAAGCCAGTAACAGGAGTGGGTGCTTGAAAACTTGTCAAGGATTCCCTGGAAATTTACGTCATCGTAGAATCATCTTAGAAAGATTAATTCTTTAAAAAAAGAAATTGTAGTAATTATAAGAGAACCTGTGTATTTCAGGTTCATATCAACTTATCTTGCATTAAGTGGTGCTACTATTCAGCAAGCCAACAAGGATCTCGAGAGGTGAGTTTGATATTTAACGCTGACGAAATCGGAACAACTTTCACAGATGTTGGTGATTTCTTTTAAAAAACCCTTTTAGAAAAGTATAAGACTAAACGGGGTATTGGACTAAAGCTTTAGTTTCATTGAAACGTTATATTCTTGCCAATGATAAACAAGTCCTATATGATTTGATGTTAACATTCGTTGAACGATTATCACTGGCCGAGATTTCAGTCGTCAAAATAATGACGCGTCCAGAATACGCGAAATTACGGCCAATAATTCTGTGTGAAATGTGCCTCCGCTGAGAGACAATTTGTCCTATGCACACTGAACTGGTTGCCTTCTAAACTTGATTGTTATGGTGTATATTGCTGTAGTTGTTTTCAAGGCGTTGCAGAGGGTCTACTGCACTGAAATTGGCTTTAGTACTGGTACACTGCTGTAGTTTCGAGAACGGTATTTTCGAAAACGTCTCGGAATTTTCGGCCAGTTTCACCGACATTACTGTTTTTGGATAGTAGGATTTTACCCAGTTAGAATCATAGTATTTCAAGATGTGACGAGTTCTTCGGCCTTTGTGTCCATCTTTCCCCTACCATTGTGTTGTGTGGTGCATTATGATTTGCCTGAGGTATTACATTGTTAGATGATACATTGATAGGGTAGAGGGAAGGAGATCGTGTCGGTGAGTCCGTGTCCAGAACTACATCAAGCTTAATCTCACCCTTGGCAATGTTGGGTTCATGCAGTTGGAACGTGTACCTTTTTATTATCCTAGCCAATGCATCAATGGAATCGAAAGTCCTTGCGATACGTGAAAACTTTCAGAGATGTTGACAACGGAAATATGTTTTGCCTTGACTGTTTTCGTTTTTGCATCTATATATGTTTGACTGTCTAGCCACTGTTGTCAGTGTTAATGAATGACCTTTAACTTGCAATCATAGAATTTAATCAGCGTATTTTGGTAAGTTTTGCTTGTCTACTTGAATCGAAATGAGTAATCACCATCAACACTCCGTATAGGTCTGAACATCTTCGGTCTTCTTCTTGATTGGGTACTAGTAATTTCAAAAAAGGATTTGATGATGTGTTCGAACGTGTCCCACCTTCGGTTTGCTTAATGTTGCCAGTATTCTCAAAGTAGTAGCCCTTTCTTTCAACGAGTCAATCCCTTGGCAAACGTTATTTTCAGCAATGCCAGTGGTCATTATTGTAATATAAGGTCCTGTCATCATTTTATGGCCCATTAGAGGTTGTTGAGATCGCCTATGATAATACTGACCACTTCAATCAACAAACAGCAATATTGCACCAGATGGCCAATGTTTACAGGACTGATTTTTCGGACGTTGACACAATCCATAAATTTTTGTATTTATGCGCAGTATACTGGACATCTTATTTCAGAACACTACCTGAACACTATTTTAGCTGTCTCAAGTAATTTCAAGGTATTTAAACATCATGAATGAATGTTTTGACATCAAATCCCAGTGAACGTTCAGATAATCAAAAAGATGCACATTAATCGAGTTCTAGGAAACACCGTCAACATTTTCTTCCTCAGAAATCTACAAACTTCTGGATGTTCTATCTGATGATGCACAGTCGGGGAAAAGTTTTTATTTGTCATGTTTTGTCTGTCTTTTTTTTTTATTCTTCCCTGCAACGTTTATATCCATCCTGACATACTGACCATCGTTTTTCCCCATGCAACTTTCACTTGTGAATTGGAAGCTAGGCAAGCATGAAGGATATCGCTGTGTCGTTAGGACACTTTACTTACACTGACCAAGCGATACTACTTTCGCACAAATCCCCGGACACGTCAACGCGGGCCGCCATCCTTTCTACAAGCGGCGCAGGTGCATGCAAGAAGTTTCGCTGGAGCGTTTCAGTTTAGGTCTTCACAATTGCATGCGTTAAGACTACTTTTACTGCAACCGATGCTTAATTAGATTTGTAACCCTCCATACTGTTGTAGTCTTCGAACAAGTTCCATTCTTCACATGAAAGTGATGTTAAGAAATATTGACAGGGAATACGAATAAAAACTTTCCATTGTTACAAGTCAGAGGAAATCGCCGCAATAATTTTCGGCTGCGCACCGAATATCCAATCGCACCTGTCGACCCAATTGGCCGGGATTCACTCTCGGGCAACAAAAGTGGACAACATGGAACCAACCTTATTTTTCCATAGTGAAAATAATTGAAATACCGTTCTGTTAACGACTAGACGTATGAGTTCCATCATTGGTCATTCAGATACACCGTTAGCCTGAGATTGAATATCATGATCGTTTTTGATTATTGATTGTATTTTTAAAACTTCGATCGATGAAAAGAAAAGCGTACGATTCGTGTTAGACCTGTAGGTTCTCTGTAAGCCACTAGCTGTAAGCTCATATTACTGTTTATTAGAAGTGAGCAACCACTAATGGTTCTGTTTGATAAGTTCCCCCACACCCTGACCTCAGTACTGGTTATTGAAGCACTACCTCAGTTCTCCTCAATTATGGTCCAATGACTTTTCTTCGCCTTGAACTCACACCTCAGTCCAAACATGAGACCTTTTTAAAGATCTTTTTTTTATAATTTGCTCTCATAATGTTACTACATACCTCTTCAGTGAAACGAGATGCCGTTCATAACTGAGATTCAACTGTGGCTGTAGAGATTCCTATATTGACCTTCAACATAATTACGTTATTAATTTTTGATTAAGCGATTTATGGACGTATATGATTCGATTCAAATTTTAGTTCATAATTTTCCAGTTGTAATATTTCCCTCTTTTTATTGATATATACATATCTTACGGTAATTTCACAGAGCTGATGAACTATTTCTGAGCACACTAACGTGCGAAAATGAGCGAGACGCCAAACTAGTCACAAATATGTCGTTTATAACTACATGATACAAACCTAAAGGGAATACTTTTGGAAGTCACTTGTGTTGAGGTTATTTTGGGAAGAACGTTGGACCTTCGATTTATTAGTAAATTGGTGTATTTTCTCTTAGTTTTTAAAGTACTAACAGTGAAGAACTTGGTCATGATCATGTAGTCCATGGATTTCCTTTCCACGCTAGTAGACTACGTTCACGTTGCGTTTGTAGGCCTAATGTAGCAAGTTCTGAGGTTGGAGGAATTCGAAGGGTATTTTTTTTATGAATTTCCTTTCTCCTTGATCATCGACCTTGGCCGACTGTGCATGGCAGCATCTTTTCCTATACGTAAGTTCATTGTCATCATTCAGATCATTCAACTCTCTTCCCATGAGGATATGCCTGTCATCTTGTTCCCCTTCCGCTTCGTCTCGTATCTTGCCATGCTTAGCGATGGATGTATTTATAAACTGTTACGAGATGAAACTTAAGCAGTAGTTACCACTGGGAATATCCCGTGAATATCGTTGCTTGCCGTAGAATTACAAAGTGTTAGGCAAATGAAATACATTGTTAAAGTGCATGAAATAGTCATTTCTACTGACTCCAATATGACGAGCACCTGTTATCTATACATGTATATTACCCACTGGGCAGAATAAAATATTTATAATTACCTACTCCTATGAAAACTTCTCTCTTTTATTTCCTCTTGAAAAAACATTAAAATTTCTTTAACTTTTAAAGTTTTTATGATGATATTACATAAAAAGTTCCCGCGTTTTCCAAAAAAAGCAGAGTTTACAAAAATATTGCTGCCCAATGGGGAATTTTATCAATGCTTGGATCAATGCAGTGAAGCCTGTTTTTTTTCTGCGCCATGTCATTACAAAGCTCAGCTGAAGTCTACATTTTTAGGGCAACTATTTTGTGAAGTATATTTCCAAGAGACGGGTTGTGCGCCCTGCCAATGCAGAGCAGTCCGTTGGTCTGTTTTTCTGTTTGCCATCATTTGGGGGATACTGTGCAATTCTGAGCCTACAATGCTGTGGTCTATCCAGATGCTGATGACTTTGCAAGATGTTCTAGTTGACATGGAAAAGATCAATAAGATGATTATGAGAAACTTCTCCTTCTAGGTCAGTTGTCCCTGTGATGTTCCGTTTCTTTAATGAAGGGAGCAGAATATAAGCCACTGATCCATATCCCATTTCATGAATCGCTGACGATAAAGTACTGGTGTTCATCAGCTTCTCTGACCGGTCCGAGGTAGCATCAAGCCCGTCACCTTCCATGGACAATCCTTGCATCGGAGTGGACTCAAAGAGCATTAAGACAATCGTCTGAGTAATTCCGGAGATTCTACAAGACATGATTTAATTACCTGAGTGGAAAATTTTTCCCTGAATATTTGACCGAGCGTGTGACGTGTGTGTGGGGGGAGGCCCACAATGGAGAACGTCGTCAAGGCATTTAAGCAGCCGTGATACCCGAAGATTTGAAACTGATTTGAAGTTGGTTATCGCTTCCATATTGTCGATTGTCAGCGGTGGTGCAAGGCCCTTGTTACAAATACTTTACCCCTCTCCTTCCCAGCCCGCTGTGATAGAATAACCACAGCTTACCTTAGTTGTTCCGCACGATGATTGAGAAGCCAACCCAAACGTGTCCGGATATGTATACGCATTCAAGTGCCTCCAGTACCAGATATGAAATTGCATTGGAGCATAAACAGGCAAAAGATGCAAACTTTCGCATCTATGTCCCCACTATAAACAAGAAACCAATTCGTTCAGAATAACTGCCAAATTTTAAGTATCTGCAAATTGTGAATATACTATCACAGTATGAAATATGCACAATGCGTCATGTAAGAATATAATTTGCCACTTTTAAAAGCAAAATGGTCGAAAGATGAAATTTATTTTATGTACAATGCTTGTTTTATAGCCTTGGAACCCTTGAGAATATATCTGTCCCCATTAATGTATAGAGTTCTGAATACTTGACTGACGTGACCGAATAAAGTAATGATAACGTGTGATTGTTTAGACATCTGTGACGTTAGGTTAATTCATGCGTGTCATTATATGTTTCATGTTCATTTAACATAGCAAAGTATGAAAGGATCAATAATGGGAAATGACACCTCCTCGTGATGAAAATACAAATGTTGCAAATGAAACTTGAAAGAAGAAATTCAATATCTCCAGTCGAATTTAAAGTGGTGACGGCTGATGCATTGAAATTAACACGCTACCTTGGAACGAATGGAATCTTATTCAACCAACGATGGAAAGTACTAAAAACCTGACATGTTTAGAAAAATAAGAAACTCCTTAATCTCATTGAAATACGATAAACCTAAATCTATCCCCTGAAATTTGAAAGCCGCAATTCTTTGGCTAAACATTTCCCTAGACTCAAGGGAAAAACGTTTACCATTTCATTCTCTGAAAGACTCAAGATTTAATAAGAAATGACGAGGCCTGTACTTTCAAAATCGCCTCTGCGTCGTTGCCATTATATCAATTAACTAAATGACTTCCACTCTCCGTTTAACTGAAAATTTTGATGGAGGAATTATTAATAATTTGACAAGTGTATCCCGTGAGTCTTATTAGAAGAGGGTTTGCATGTGCAATGAGGCTTTGCAATTGTCAATTGTAGCCGGTTAGGCACCATGTACTAAATGCTTCGTATGGCAATCGTTCCACACAAGTTGGACTCTTGTACATATTATGTTTACGACGTTTTATAAAAATGGCGATTCAGCCTCAAAAAGCTTGGGGTGTTTTTACTGAACAGTGAACACTTTTGCTGTGCAATACTTATCTCTTTTCTTTATTTGTCGCTTAATTAAAACTTTTAATTAAACGAGGAAAATGCGTCTCTTGTGTTTATCTTAGCTTTGTGACACCTCTGCATGCTGTTTCTTGTTTAATAGTGTCATATAGCAACGATACAAAATGTTACTTTCATTGTCATCATTTACCCGTAAACCTCGGAGACCGTTATATCTGAGACCAAATAGAAGTAATTGAGTGTTTTTTTCTCTATAATGTGTAACAATTGTCAATTTAATTTCGAGGGTAATTTTCGGTGACAATTGAGCGTGAGAGAAGGTAATTTAAGTCAGGTAGTCGTGGATTACATCATCTTGACAGACGATGGACGTGGTGGACATGTTATTACGCTCTCTTGGCCATCGCGTTCTCTTACATGCACGTAGGTGCAAGGTAGACCGTTTCATTGCCGATGTGAAGGACCGTCCAACTAACTGCAGTAACCCTGAATGGTATAGAACATCAACAGGAGGCCGTGCTTTCGAGTCTTACAAGCTTTCAAATAGTACTGAGCACACTGAGCATTTAATTAAGAAAAGTTGGACAAAGGGCAAAACCAAAATATTCGTAGGATGCTTGTCTAGATGTGTTCTCACTGGAATAACAAAATGAAAATGTTTCAAACATCAAATGCATATTTTCAGCAGTAAAATATAACACACAACATAAAAAGTGGTCCTTAACTTTTTCGAGTAGTGTATATTCCTGTTTACATAACATGAAGGCTCTAGACGATTTCTTTCTTTGTCTTTAAAATGAAATTTTCAACGTAATGGAAGGTGTAACTATTTGCGAACGTGACTTATGAATCCAGAAGTATTTCGAGGAACATTCTTGTAAACCATGACCTTGCTGAACTAAGACTACTTCAATTTCTTTTGTGTGACTTCATAAATGTAAGTTTGCAGCCTTGAATTCACTGGTGTCTGAATGCCTTCGCGAATACGTTATACTTCAACAAGATCCTAAGCATCAAGATGGAACTGACCGCCTGTACGTAAATATGTGGTATTCACGTGCGTGGTTTGTGTCAAGGTGGATGTAATGTAAGCCTGTCAGAATTGAAATGACATCTGTGTGAAAACGTCTTACCCTGATCGCCAGTTTGTTCGCCTCTTTACACAAAGGGATTTAGACTCAGTACAGTGCCTCACTTTAATCCGTTCGCCGTCATATTGGTTTAATCTTCCAAGCTTCCTCAATTTTGTGACGATGCTATCTTTTTGTCACAGTTCAAGTCAAATCAACTAATCACCTAGTGGGATGAATCCTGACAAACTGCGGTGCAATAAGCTTCTGTTTGACTCCAAAGCTTTCCAGTCTAATTGGCAGTAAAATTGCATGAGGTTTAAGTGACCTCTGGTTGTGTCGCTTAGAATTATTGGCATATTGCAATATAGTCACCCGCCAGTATTGCTTGTTTGGTATTGTTCAGCGTGTAGGATCGTCTTGCAAACACTGTATGTGTTTAGTGAAAAAAACACACATTTTCAGATTCGAAGTTTAAAATAGTGGAGGATACTTTAATAAGAAGTGATCTTGTCATAAATTGACATGCCACCAACAATTCCTTCTTGCTGATGCATTACCGAACCACCTTTACGAAATATGTCATGACGAAATGTGGTGACGAACACTGAAAAAGAGAGACCAATATGTTCAGAAGAGCGCATAGGAGGGAAATGAAATTTAAATAAGTAATACTTTTTCATGTGAGGCGTTTCTTGTTAGGTTCAGAGTATTATCGCAAGTACGCACTGTCCTTTCCTTTTTAAAAATACAACACCGTTATCACGTGATACGGTTGCCAGTATGACACTTTCAGCTGTTATTCGGAGCACCAAGGGCAGATATTTTAAACTTGCAATGAATTGTTGTAAGGTTGAAGGTTATGATAACCCAGCGCATTGCGTCGGAATCGGACCGTACAGGGAGCTTAATAAAACATACACTACATCTGTAGTCGTTTCACTCCGTTGAAAACAGTCGTCTCAAGCGAGCTAACTCCCCAGGGCTGATGTTGTCTGGGTTTTACAAAAGTGTACACCATTTCTGTATTTTTTAGTGTGTAATGATTACATGCTTTGACCCCGAGCACAGAAAGAAATACTTCTATGAATATGAATTGAGGACTGCTCTTTCAGTAGAGTTCCCAGGGGGTTGATTATATTGAATGTGTACACCGCACTGGGAACGGACCAACTACACGTCTGTCTGGCCGTGGGATATACTCTGCTTGATTGCACCTTGCGTGTTAATCACTTAAGGGGAGATAGACCACACTTCAGTTGTACACTGATCTACCAAATCGTCTTGGGGATCAGACGAGGAGGATGAAGCTCTGAACACGGCGGATGTATTTGGTGCATGCGGACTTAGAGAGTTAGGAACGACCACCGTGACTACGTAATCCTTGGTTGTTGGAAAGGAAACGTGTTCTGGAGGTTTCTGTTGTGTTGCAAATGCGTTGTGTACTTCACGGGAAAAAGTAATAATAGTTATACAGGAACTCGTGACTTGCCAAGTAGACAACAGAGTAAGTATCTTTACTTATGCGCTGTACTTGGTTGAGACAGTGAATGCTGACATTGACCCACAGTAAAGTTAATTAATGTTTCAATTTTGCAACATACCAGGGACTTTAGTGATAGTTTGGATTAAACGTTATAAGTTAAACGGGCATTTGATGTAATT
Source organism: Acanthaster planci (assembly GCF_001949145.1). The sequence goes on along the minus strand of NW_019091381.1, from coordinate 206,235 downwards.
ATTACAATGCATCGAGGAAATTATGCATGGAGATTAAATAATACTCCCTTCCACCCTAAAGATTCAATGGTGTATAATCACGCGGAGTCAGGAAAAAACATTGCTACACAATGCAGCTCTTAAGTTTGAATTACACATCAGCACATTAAAATGTGCTTTCCAAAAATAGTTTTCTTAACTTCTTGCAAAAAGATCGAGACATTTCTTGCCCTTCATGTTATAGTCTACAGCCATGCCCGTGTAATTTTGGAATTTATTGGCCACCGATTTGTGTCTTATTTTCTCTTAAACATATATCTTCTTTTTGTGTGTCAAATGTCCTCCAAACTGCCTTTCAGTGGTGTAACTTCGGGGGGGGACGGAGGGATATGCCCCCCCAGCAGATGCCCATGCACCCGAGTGCCTTCCCCCGACATTTATCCCCAGTTACGCCACTGCTGCCTTTATACATTTAGAGTATATGTACCCTGTCATTTCGCTATATCACCTCTTCAGTTATTTTAGCCATAATCAGTGGGCAACCAGCTGGTCATATTATTCCATTGTTGAATCACGAGATGATGTGCTAGAAAGGCTGTTGAGTTGTGACAGACACTTGTAATGCTTGATATTGAAAAATTATTCGATTGATTTCCCGTAAAGCCACAGGGTGGCAATGTGCTTTTTATTACCTGTCGTGAAGTCAAGCTTACTGTATCAAAATTAATGGAATGAAAACATTATTAGGTGTTTCGAATTAAGGGAATTGATCGGCTGACCGTCATGTGACGGTGAAGGGTTTAGAGAGGGGCGGATCCAAGCTGTATATCGAGAGTGAGACATGACAACAGTGGGGCAAATATATATTGTGTCCTTGTCATTTCGTATCCAAAAGTCATTGTTATTGTCTGCCATGATATTAATTTTTGCTTTGTAAATAAAGACAACCGAGGATGGAGGATGGATGGGATTTCCAATTAATTTGTGTTCGTAGATACGGATCAGTTTCTGAGTATTTGTCAAGAAGTCCATGTTTTATATTTTGACATGTCATGTCATAATGGTGTGACGGTACTAATTTTTTTATATCATACTTTGTGTGCTGTAAAACAGACGCGTCTTGAATAAGTATGAGTTTTGTTTTTAGACCGGCCAGGCGTATAGCTGTTTATCTTGTACTGGACATGCTCAAAACATACCACTTGAAACGTTAACTTCCAACTATTCGTTTGTTATCGTGTCTTTTTGATATCTCTGCGTACTTGGACATTATTGACTTGTGGTATATTCATTCAAGAGTGTTTTCATTCCATGCTTTGCTCTGCAAGATAATTCCTGTTGACTTAAAGTGAACACTTACATTGGTTAATAAAGTGAAACGCTTGAGAAGTCACACTGGTCCTCTGTATGTACTATATACTGTGGCGGACAAATGACGTCATACTTTAACGGCAGGTGTTTTGTAGCCAACATGAACGCATTTTAATCGATAATTGAATTAATGTCTTCAGATATCTAAATGTCAAAGAGCAACTAACCTGTTTATAAATTCTAATATACATGTACATGTATACCGCTGAATTTAGTAATATGAGCTGGTCCCGCTAACATCAGCGTGATTGTGCGTCCATTTCCTGGTATGTATAGTGCCGAGTATATAGCAACCTGTAGAAAAAAAACATTTTGGAAGTATAGGGGTGAATGAAAATCTAATTAAATTGACGCCAGAATAGCATTGTAATTTGCGTGAAAGTATGAAGCTAAAAATGCTGTCTGAACTCCAAGAGAGAGTTCATTTAGGCCTAAATGGATGCAAACCAATTGAAACTTGACTTTGAATATTCGCATTGGCTAAGGTGAATACTTTAGAGATTACGTTCCGTTAATCTTTTATGTTAATTACAAGTATAGTCATGCAGTGTCAAAATCCGGATGTCTATTTTTTGTAACTATTGAATGGTTTTAGCTGGAAACCATGGTTGCACATCCCAATATTGTGGCGATGGAATGGCTCGGAGGCCATTTATATCGTCGTTAACTAAAGAATTATGAGAAGTAACCTGCCTTTAAAAATAATTTAAAGATTCTTTGACGTCTTGTACAATTGTGCCGAAATATAAACTACTGGAATACACCTGCCAATTAAGGACAAGACTAGACGCCGTGCCACTGCTGTGCCAAACTTCATTCAAGTGAATGTGGCAACAGCACGACAATAGCGCGGCAGTTGCGATAAACGCCGAACTTTAAAAGAGCAGTGTCGTGTCACTTCCATTTAGAACAAAGATAGCGGGGCATACCCTGTCGAGCTAAGGGCTTGCCGTGCCGAATTCAGTTTGCCGAGCCGAATCGCACTAAATGTCGTGCTACTGCCGTGCCGAACTTAAAGAAGTTTAGTGCGGCAGTAGCACGGCGTAAAGCCTAGGCCTAAGAGGTTCCTATACTTTTGACATATTCGTTTGTTTCTTTATTCTTCATGGTCAAAATAGTCTACCATGCATTTAACCTTCAGAGTGAAAGATATACGGACGTATATAAACGTGACTGCACTCTAAAAATACACCGTTGAGTTTTTATATCCAACGATTGCCACAGAGTTGTTTCGTTTTTGTTTGTTTACAATAACAGCATAGAGCCACCCCATTCCAAGTGCCTAGCCAGAAATATTCTCATGACTGGGGTGATACTCCTTTAAAAATCTCAAACGCTCCAGCCGAAAATATACTGTAGAAATCCTGGCATTTAAAATACACTTTGCCGAGAGGATCAAGTTAGTTCTCTTTTCAGGGAGGAACAACCCTATAAATATTCGACTGAGAAACAAACTAAACCATTTGTTACGTGCACCTTTGGTTTGAAACTCATTTGTGCTATATTCAATCTACAAGCCCTTTGGCTAAGAGGTTCTTTACAGCAACCTGGCACCAGGTTGTTCATATAATATGATTATTGCCAATGCCGGCTTTAATACTCAAGGGCAAACTATTGTAACAATGATATACGAGCCTCTATTATGTCGTGCGTCTGTGGTCATAATCATAATCGACATTGGAAAAAATTACTCTTCTCTTTCAGTTGTCAACTTTAACATATATTAAACATCATCTGTTAAACAGCACAACAACCCCCCCTCGAAAAAAGTTGCTTCAAACAAACAGCTATGCCACTAGGAGCTGGAGTTTTAAGAAAATGGTCTTCAATGTAAAGATACAAGGGCAAGAACAGAAAGAAGTGACTTTTCGTTTTGACTTACTGAAGAAAGTTGTCTTTGGCTGAGTTAAAACTTAGCCAAATATTAATGATGTTTTACAGAGTATCAGAGAAGATAGCGTTATACTCATTAATATTTGCCAAAGGTTTATTTTCCGGGATATGAGATGAAGGCAGCGGTAAGCGTTCACTATGGTTGAAATTTTCGATACAAGTTGGACTATTAATTGAGTTCACGTTTATTCTGTAGCTTGCACCTGTCGCTGTATTTGTGTTCGGACTTCGGAAACAATCTGCACTGACATCATTGCCGTCTTTTCTAGTCGTTGATCAAAGTCCCTCTTGAATGAATGAGTTCTTAACTTATTCTTATTGGAATTGAAAATTCAGACTGTAATATTTTGTCAACATCTTAAAGTAATAAAGACACCCTACAGCGGACGTCGTAATTTCTTTTCCGTTTAAATATTTAAGTGTCATATTAAATAGCAAAATGTATGTATTCTTCAGATGTGCGTTCACTAACATATTGTGTACAGGCCGGCATTCTTGTTGATGTTCAAGGTTTTACCAGGATTTCTAAAAGACATACTTGGAATATTTGCTGATGCAATTTAACGAGTCATTTCCATCACTCAAAATTGAGGTCTAGTACAGCACTGTTGGTAAAAATCTAAATACATGTACTTTTTTTCTTTCTTTTGTGTTTGTGTAGAAAAAGGAAACCCCTGAGAGTCCCACGATGCAACGGCCCAACTTCTCTGATGCTGCGTCGGTGGAGAGACTGTTTATTCAAGCCGTGGAGCGTGGCGATCGCAAGGCAATTATCTTTGCCTTGGAGAACGCTCCTGACCTGAATATCAACTGTACCGACCAGGATGACAGATCAGCATTGCTGATAGCTATTGAGAATGGGAACTCAGGTAGGAACACATGGATTTGTTAAACAATCAGCATAAAAAGGAAAGAAAAAGCAAAAATAAAGTTTAAACGGTGAAGGATAAGAGCATTCCTCTAAATAATGATAGACAACTATTGAACAACATGGGTTTTTGATAGTATGAGAGTACGAAGGAGCACTGGGACACCTATCCCTATAAATCAAAGATCAATTTCAAGTCATTTCTAATTAATTTCAACATACTTATCTGAGTGAGGGCAAGTTCTGTAATCTAGACGCTCATTCTGTTAAACCTAATCTTCTGGTCCTATGTTTAGAGCTTTGTAGCTTTCATTGGTTGCAACCTTGACTGGATGATGCTTGTTTTCATAGCAGCTCGTTTTGCGTCAGCGTTTTGATAACTTCATTCAATACAATTTTCTTTGTCAGATATTGTGCAGTTACTTTTGGATCACAACGTGCAGTTGGGGGATTGTTTATTACGTGCAGTCGATGAGCAGTTTGTGCAAGGTGTCCGCCTCATCTGTGAGCACATAAAGAAGAAAAACATACCGGTAAAAAGAAGTATTTTGCTGCTCATTTCTGACGTTTAGATATCTTGATACACTGTCATGGTTAGTTGAAGTTTATTTATACGAGCATCTCAAATAAGTGAACAAGGAGACTTAGAGTAACTCAGTGAAAAGTTAGATTAGGTCCGTCCCCATTCGATTGCTTCAATGGAAAAGATCGATGTTCTTAAATTCGCCGAAAATAGTTTGAAACGTCCCTAAATGTTCTTTAATCTCCGTTCCTTTTCATAGCCCTCTGAAAGTATCCCTAAAATGGGCTTCCCTTCTGAAACAATTTGGATATTTCAATACAGCTTGTAAAGATATTTAAATATTGTAAAGATATATTAAAGTCAGATTTATGAAAACTTTCTGTTGCCATAGGAATGCCTGAATTGTAAAGCTTTGAATGGTGACTTTCATCCTGACGTCACACCGCTGGTCCTGGCAGCCCAACATAACCACTATGATATCATCCGTATCTTGCTAGAGTATGGAGCAAGAATTAAGGATCCAAGAGATTATAGCGACGAGGCTGAGATGCATACCCTGGAGAACTCAGTGGGAATGTTGAATCTTTACAAAGTAGGTACCGATATTAATGGTACTCTGTTGATGTTATGTCGAGAAACAGGGTCATGTGATTTGGGTAAAATACTCAGATGGTGTATTGCATCATCAAAGAATGTCATAATTATTTGATCTGTGAGCAGGTTAAAGAGTATGAATATTAACACTAATAAACTATGTCTCCTGCCCTACAACTGCAACTTACTTAAACAAGAAATTGTAATATTGTCTATTTACACATAGTTCCGTTTTGAGTTCTCTGTGATGCAAGCCTCAAATCCCTTTATCAATACAAAAAGTTCCCAAATTTATGACTGTCTTTCTTTTGCGCTTTGATTTCCAGAACAGAAAAGTACCTAAAGCAAGGAGAAAGTATCGCTTAAAAGGCTGGAGTTCAAAGCACTAATAAAAGGATATCATTCTTAAAGAACAGACAGAATTTTAATTACAAAGACGTTGTTGCAATTAATTTTTACCTCACGAAAGTTTGTTTGATACCTCAAAGAATGTGTGCTGTTCTGAAGTTAACTTAAGTACTTCCTTTATCCCATGCTCCACAAGGCTTTAGCCAGCCAAGCCTACATTTCCCAAACTTCAAGCGATCCCTTCAGCACGACCTTTGAACTCTGCGCCAAACTACGTAAGCTGGCTCGGACCAAGTACGAATTCTGCGATCAGTTCCAAGAACTGGTCCGTCAGTGTGAAGATTTTTCTGCAGGTCTTCTGGATCATGTCCGAGATTCCAATGAGCAGGCATTTATCTTGAATCATGACCCCTATGGGTGGAGCAACCCATCTGAAGATCTCCAGACTTGCCAACCGAATAGAGTCAAGGCTGCAATTTTCTTTGAACAAAGAAAGGTAAAAAAATCTTTCCTCATAGTTAATTTGTTAACACCTGAATCATTTTTTCTAAAAGAAAAATCAATTTAAGCAAAGCATTATTTGTATAATGCAGAGTATAATGAAACAAAAGAAACATTTAAGAAACAACAAAACACAAGGAGACATACTCGAATTGACACAAAAGAGAAACAAAACAAATAAACTAAAGTTGAATGTAAAATTGTGGTGCTCCTGACCTGAAATAATCTGAATAAATGCAACTCTATGCTCTCTTTAAGTTATTTATGTTCATTTTTATAGTTTTTATTTTCATTTTCAGTACTACTTTACTTAATTCATTTCACTGTTCCGGTAGTGCATAAATTTATTCTTGTTCAATTTAATAATTGTCAAGCTTGATATGATTTGTTCCCTCACAGTTTGTGGCTCATCCTCATTGCCAGCAACGTCTGATTGAGCAATGGTACCATGGTCTACCTGGCTGGAGAGACCAGAGCTCCCTCAAATCTGGTCTTATTGTTCTCCTTATGGGCATCGGCTTTCCTATTCTCTCCTTGGCCTACATCTTTTTTCCTTACGGACGTCTTGGCAGATTCCTTCGCATCCCTTACGTCAAGTTTGTCTGTCACACGGCATCCCAGCTTTTCTTCCTAGTTCTTTTGTTGTATCAGACCATAGGTAAGCTAAGACAAAAATAATTTTTATTTTGAATGGAAGCAACTTTGAAAGGATATGATCTATTCAGTATCACATCATTATTCCCTTTCTCCATTTCATGAAGCAATGAATATGTTTCCCTTTATTTTGAACTGATGGAAATTCAACGTCAACAAAGTTGACAAAGTAAAAATCTTTTAAAAATGCATCTGTTGAGTGTTGTCCCAAGTTGTTTAGAGTGTGAATACGAGATTCTAAAAACTGCAATTACAACTCCATGAGTGCTATTTTTTATTCCAAGCGTGTGTAAAACATCTCTTGTGCTTTATCCGCGTTTCGCAATGAATGTATTACATAATGCACTTACTTCGCTTTTTGTTCTCAACTTGTAGTCGAAAGCACCTCCCACCCTTTGTCAGCGTTGGCTGTTAGTAGTGAAGAGGAAATCGTTACTGATTCGGTATCAACTACAACAACTAAAGCACAACCTCCAAGCATAGTCATGCTCTTGATTGTAGCTTGGGTGGCAGGTACAATTTTAACTATGAATAGTAAATTATGGCACAGTCCAATTGTATTATATCTCACATATGTAAGTTTTGGAATATCTAGTTTGACCCATTGAGGTAAAGTCGTCTTGAATTCTAATCGGTTGAGATTGAAGGTTGAAGCAGTTTGGTATACTTTCTGTATAAAAAGGACCTTTGTTCGATGTCAATGGCCCGAATGATTGGTTTCTAAAAAGTCTTCCTAACTCTCATAATGGAAGACTGGTGAACTTTCTGTTGCTTTTTGTTCTGTTTTCATTGGAGTGATTAGGCACTATATTATCGTTGACACAGGCCAGTAGGGACAGAGAGAGTGATAAATGAACACCCATAAAGGGATCCTGACTTGCAATCTGAGTTCAATTCATCCTGATTGTGATAAATTCCCAAGATAATTCAACTCTCTTATCTTTAATGCAGTCCGGCGAGATTTCTTTGTTAGAGCATTTCGGGTTAATAATGTGATTGAAACACGTCGATGTGGAATTGAAGTATGGTAATAGCCGTTGATTTGAAACTTCTTGGACAGCTCTGACTGCTGAGCTTCTAAATTGGATTTGTCTGCATAGGAACTATGGGAAAATGCCGATGTTCCTGCTGTCAGTGCAAATGTCTGTTCCGTTTTATCAATTGAGCCATGAAAATTGTTACCAAGGTTTCCTTTCTTTGTTAATAATTTAGAAATAAATTGACCACAATGAAAATGTTCTGATAGTCATTTATTCGACTTATTCTTAAACTCCACCCCTCCTCCCAATTTTAAACTTTTTCTAGTGATTTTAATTCTGATATCTTTACCTTTCATTTAATGATATTTACCCAAATTGATGAGTTATATAAATTGTTTTTAGGGGAAGATTGGTCTTTGCCCCTAAACCTTGCCATTTCTTTCAATCAGAAATCTTCTTTGATGGTTGTTCTTTGAACCAAATGCAAATATTTACAGTCAGTGTAAACTGCTTGGCCATTTAGTGTTGTTGTGTCATTATATCCAAGCTCTCTAATGTCCTACTTCAGAACAACCCCAATCATCTTAATGGGGAATTGATGAAAGATGCTGAAGTTCTCTTGGGGCACTTAGCTTAAAACACTACTGACCGTTACACGTAACTGCTTATCAGGAAAATAACATAAAGAATGTCAAACAAAAATAAAAGTGCACTAGTAAGCAGGAGGTCGTGGGTTCGAGTCCCACGCAAATACACTTGTTGTTTTTTTCCACAAGCCTTTGGGGGCAAACACTGAGTATACAGTGTTATAATACACGTCAGGCAGGGCAAAACCCAAAATTAAAAGAACAACACTGACAAAATTGTGTTAGAAAGAAGAGTTATTATTACTTTTTTTTATGGATGCCTTTTTAGATTGCTGTATTTTAACGACCAGTTTACATCAATTATCACCATTAATTTATTTCTCGAGAAGGCTGAAAACTATCATAGGTATTTTGCCCTTTTTTACCAGGAATGACATGGTCAAAATGCAAGGAGCTTTGGTACAATGGCTCTCGGTTCTTCAATAACCTCTGGAACTATTTTGATTTTGTGACGTTGGTTTTGTACTGGACCGTCATCGCTCTTCTCTTCATGGTCTTTTTCCAGGTGTGTTTTCATATTCAACTAAGTCAGACCATTATGTAAACTTATCCCTGAAAATGTCAAAATAACTCAACAGATGAAAAAGTCATCACTTTTCCTCGGGCTACCAAACTATTGGCAAGGGTAAATAGTGAGCATATAATCTGCTCCATAGCTTGCAGGTTGAATGAATGCTCTTCTTAAATAATGACATGTTTAATTACAGTTTTCAATTTCTCTTGATTTTAGTCTCAAAGGGGTACAGCAGCTCATCAAGTTGTAGCTCGTTCCCAGGGAGTTAACACTACAGACCAACCAACTCCAAGCGCTGATCCTTCTTTATCAACCTCTGAATCCAACAATGTTCATATCAGAGAAGATCTTCAAGATATGGGACTGACATTGGATGACATCTCGAACAAGATTGATGGATTGATTGCAGACCAAAATGCTATGAACTCGGACATTTTGAATATGTTGACAGACACTCTTAGTGGGAAGAAACGGACTGTGATACCGGTGAGTAAAATCTAACTTATGCAATAGAAGGGGGAGGAATAGGGGCTCACAGGGTCAACTGGGAGGGGGTACTGAATGGCCCATCTTGACATTTGATCATTTTTCAATTCAATTGAATTTCAATTTTAATTTCAATTCATGGAATCCATCGTTGTAACTTCCTATTTTCTTATACCTGTGTAGCTTTTACTTTATCTGTCAACTTGTATTGCAAGTTTCTAAACAGTTCTTCTACTGCTTTCTTTTCGTGGGAAAAGAGAAAGTATTATTGAAGACAGTGGTGGGAATGCTAGAAATGTGACTGTTAATCTCATTCTCATTTGCAGACTCCACCTCCAGGCAATAACTCTGAGGAATTTGCTCGGCTTTTATGGAAACCCTATGACCCTATCTTGGTCGCTGAAGCTCTGTTTGCTTTGGCTAAGGTGATGAGCTTCATGCGTATGATTTGTCTGACTGTCATCAACCGTCACGTGGGACCTATGCAGATATCTTTGGGTGGAATGATGATGGATATTGCCAAGTTTCTCATCATCTTCTGCTTTGTCTGGTTCGCTTTCTCCATGGGAATGAACCAGCTGTATTGGTACTACTCAAAGCATCTCGTCAACCAACCCTTTGGATCGTGAGTGTCAAGAAAAATAGTGAAAGATTAAAACTATAAATAATTGCTTTTTTGTGTGGTGAATATAACTTTCTTTCGCAAACCTGTTGACCTCTTAACCCATTAACAAAATGAATAATGGCAGCTGTAGCTTGGCAAAAGTTTGTTTTCTTTTGTGTGTTCTACATTTTTGTTTCCTCCTTCCTGCTTAATGTTGTCCTTTCAAGCAAGTTAATATCCTCATCACTGCTCAACATTCAGTTAAAACTTTTGAACAAGTAGATCCTGAAGATCAAGTAGAAGAAAAACTTTTTTGCGCATAACAAGGTACACACTGACAAGTCCTATTTACATTTTGTATTGGATGGGACCTGAACCATTCTTTTTATCCTCTTTTCTTGTCAGGTTGATGGAGTCGATGGGGACTTTATTCTGGGCTTTATTTGGTCTTCCTGATTACACCATTGTGGGTCTACCAGGAATTAATCATCATTTCACTGAGGGTGTTGGTCATCTGCTCTATGCTGTCTACCACATCATTGCAATCGTAGTGTTGTTGAATGTACTCATTGCTATGATGAGCAATACATACACAAGAGTTGAGGTAACTAGAGCTTGTAACTAGAAATTTCAACTAGAACTTGTAACTAGAACTTATATCATTTGGCCTGGAGCATCAAGTTAGGCGGACTTGGCGCTATACAAGAACTGTAATCATTATTATCCTGTTGAGGGATATTTGTATATATGGGGGAGAATTTTCATCACATTCATTTTTCGAATGCAACTTATTGAAATCCAACTAATATCTTAGTTGACATACTATTCATTTGAACAACTTCCGATTTTAAAGCTATTTAGCACATTGTATCTGCGATCAGATTGTTCGTATTTAATTTCGTCCGTTTGTTTCATTTGGCCTGTTTTCAGTGGTTGAATTTTTCTTTTATTTGACATTCTAAACTATTTTTCCTTGATCTTTTCCTGTTTTATTAAATAATGTTTCGTGGTTTGTGTATATAAGCCTCTGTTCAGAGGGTATTTTCTAAAAAAGGAATTTGAATAAGAGAACAAAAAATACATTCAGCATTGAGATAAATATCATCCAATTTTTCCTTTAACTTGTCACCAGATGGATGCAGACATCGAGTGGAAATTCTCTCGGTCCAAGTTGTGGATGAGTTACTTTGATGAGCTAGGAACTGTTCCACCTCCTCTCAATATTATCCCTACACCCAAATCCATCTACTACTTTGTGCGATGGCTTTTCTGTGATGTCTGTTGCAGAGAGGACTTGGCCAAGAAATACAAGGTATGATGATTGGCAGTCACGATATCAAATAGTCTTTATGCCGTAAAAGCTCCCTCTCAATGATTTCAAAATACAACAATTTTCTGGGGTTCTCTTGTTCTATATTTTATCCTCAACTGTTATCAGTTTACAGAAAAACGAGAAGAGAAGAAAGGCAATCAGCTTAGTGCAATAGGAAAAATCTCTAAGCATTTGATGAAAGTTTTTGAACTGAGATTGAAACCAACATATGTCAGAATGCACAGATAAGTTATTAAAAGCCTACACTTGACTATTTAGAAATCATCCAGAAGTATTAATTTAACACAGTCTAATAATATTATTAATGAGTACGTGAACAGATAAACCCGTTAGTGTAATAACATAATGTTTTGATCTCTTCCCATACAGGAACGTCTGCGAAGTATTGTAGATGAGAGACAAATGAAATTCAGGGTAAGTCAAAAGTTTTTAGATATGATCTCTGAACATAATATCCTTTGTTAATTTTGTTATTTAATGTTTTAGTTTACTTTTCCGGGTGTTTTCTCCACCAAACTTTATATTGAATGGATTTTGTAAAGAAGGTCCAGGTTTACTGACTGGAAAAAATCAGTAAATTGGGATTTGGGGTCTATGATACAGCCTGAATTTTCCATCTTCGAAGAGATAAATGAAGTTAGTGCTATCAATGCGCACTATTACTATAACCTGGGATATTTAACCTTTAACAATAGGAGGTATCGGAACAGGTAGTCCGTCGCTACCACTTTGAGAAACGTCACCAAGAGGAAGAAGATGACCAGGCCAACATATTGAACGAACTCAAACAGGATATTTCAGGCTTCAAGTATGACATGTTTGAAGCTCTCTCTGAGATGGATAAGAAGATCAGAGAAGTTGATGCTAAGGTTAACGATAAGGATGTTGCCGAAGAGGGAGGATTAGGAACAGGGATGTTCAAAGCTCTCCAAGATGCCATGAAGGAACCAGAGAGGAGAGACAGTATGATATCAATGTCATCAGGATGCTCGATTGCAATGGTAGATATGAAATCCGCCAGAGATAATACAAATTCAGAATGGATGGAACAAGAAGATGATATTGAACTGAGGCCATTGGTCAATAGTACAACAGCCAATAAAGAAGAAGAGGACCAACCACCCAATGGCTTGGCTGCTGATCGTCTGATGTTTATTGATGATGATGACGCCCTAGGCTCGCATAGAAACACTGAAGTTTAGGGAAGATGGGAACCAGCCAACATGAAGCCTACCAATAGAGAACAAGATAACAGGGAACCTGGCAAATAGAAACCGTAAATACAGTACGCATAGCTTGTGAAGAAACCAGCACTAGCAGAGGACCAGTTAGAAATCTATTCAGCCAATCAGCTTGAAGCCAGCTAAGAGGAACCAATCAAACCGAACTGGATTGATGAGCATTCATAAAAACCAGCCAGGGAAAATTTTGCCGGGAGGCACCAAAAATTCAATAGGTTATCGCTAACTTTTCTTATATTAAATATGGATGTATTTAGATTCTGAAATTACTACGTGTTTACGAAGGTGAGTTGCGTTTATCAGCTTTTCTGAGATGTATGTATTTCAAAGTAAAGAATGTGTATTTCAGTTTTTATTCTTCCCTTTTTGTTTTGTAGTTAGTGCCGTACATTGTCCACTTCTTGCAGAAAATTAAATTTTTTTCTGAGTCTTTTAAGTGGCATAAATTGTATTTTGATAAAATAAGTGTAATTTACACAATGTTGATCTCAACAACAACTCCCCACCTGCAACTTTTATACCTCATCGTATTAATGAAATAATCTTAGAAAATACGGAACTTGAAAATTTTTAAAGTGGTATTGTGCTTCTGCTTTTCTCATACAAAGAATATTTCATGAAAACAGTACAACTGAAGCTGAACTGTGAGTGGAAAATTTTGTAAATTACCTATGTATTTGAAGATATGTCTCTTGAATCTAATCAAACAGCTGCAGTGTAGCCATAATTTACCTTAGATGCTTTAAAATATGGAAACTTTTCAATTGCCTTAATTTAACATCGGTTGATTAGTTTATCCTACGAAATGTATCTGTTTTACGCCCTCTTACTCTGCCATATCAGACTCTACGAATATATTTAGACGGTGGTTTAGCTAAAAAATGGAGAAGTTGAAAATGTTTGCCATATGGGGGTCTGTCATGAAATGAAATAGCAGTGTTGTAACGAGTCACTAAATTTGGTGACGCGAGTCGAGTAATTATGTCAAGAAGTCGAGTCGAGTCACTTTATGTAGTCGAGTCGAGCCAAGTAGGCCTACCGAGCTCGAGACAATTTGAGTCACAAAATTTTTGAACAAAATACAGCTAAATGCAAGTCATTTTTGGATTTTTTTCATTTAAACATATTGAAAATAAATTAGGGTGACAGGTATCCAGCTTTAAAATTTGCTTTTAATTTCTGGAGACTTGAGTCTTATAAGCTTCTACTTGAGTCTAGTCTCCATGCGAAATTCGAGTTGAGTCGAGTCATTTGGTTGCAGAGAATCGAGTCGAGTCATTTGGTCGCAGAGAATCGAGTCGAGTCATTTGGTCGCAGAGAATCGAGTCGAGGTATTTACTCGTCGGGATTCGAGTCGAGTCTCCACGAAGTGTGACTCGAGTCGGACTAGATTCCAGTCATTGACTCGAGCCAATACAACTCTGTAAAATGGACCAAGCCTTCAGACACTGTTTTAATAATGTGGAATTCAACTTGCAGTGCTTTATGTCAATTTCTCGAGATCAAGAAGAATTTCCACTCGCAAAGGGAGCCCCCAGATTTCATTCTTCCTGCATTGTCTCTCAATTCAAGCCTAAAGCATCTCGTTCAACGTCAATCCCTGCATTCTTGCTTCGAAAGTTTTAAATTTATACACCAGCCGCAAGGAGCCTCACTGAGCCGAGTCCGAAACGGGCTTCCAGAGCTACGGCTAGGTCTATTGTCTGCGCGTCTCCATGCATTTCCAATGGAGCGAAGACCTAGGCCTAGCTTTAGACAAGAGATTCGGATGCATTAAGCCTTACTTGATCAGCTCACTTTTGTCACAGGACCAGGCTATATCCACACTGCACCCTTCTTAAATGAGTCTTTTTCTATCACGATGTGTTCTCAGATCATGTTCCATTTAAGACAAACTTTTAGGAAAAGGGTGTTGTACCTTTCAATGCGTCATTTTCATCGTGATTAAAAATGATGACTTGTACAACTGTCTCAGTTGATTTCCTTGTAATTTGGATGCTGTTTTAAACATTTTGTATAAGTATTGATGATGTAAACATTCGACGAGATGACGTTCATACTTACGTGGTGTTGACTGTAATTAGTTCCATTATTTATCTTGTACAAAATATTACCTGCAAAAAAATATAGCGGTCTAAAGAGTATGCCTTAGGAGTTTGCATGGTGTATGTAGTTAACAATGCTTGCCTCTTTATTGAAGTATTTACAGAAAATTGAAGTAATTGGAAAGATAGGATTGTTGGGGAATCATTAAAATTGAATAAATTCAATGTTTCTGCAAACCAAACATTAATAACTCCACTTCAAAATTGCGGATTTTATTGTTAGCATTTACAAGTGATTCTGTACAGTAAGATTTCGTTGGCTTAAAATAATACGATGGTGAAGTGGCTGTTTGAATGCATCAAATTAAACCAAATCACCCAGGGCTTTTGTGTAATGTTTCAAAATCAATGTTTCATGAACTAATTTACTCGCACATGGCATGGATTCCAAGTGCTTATAGATTCCTATCGTCTTACTAATTTATTTGTATATTTAACATACATTATCAATATTTATTAAGCCCTGCTAGATAAATTTATGAGTCCATAGTGGCTACTTTCTTTTGGAGTTTGTTTCTGCATTGGCCGCTACTTCTGGGTAAGATGGTAGCGCGTTCAGTGTGCGCTGAGATTGTGACAAGTTTGTATGCATCTAACTAATGGTTTTTAATTCCAATTACGCATTCGCACTAAGTGAAGGTGCTATAACAGGGCGCTTTAGTTCGGCAGTAGATAATTGAAATGAAACCAAAAGTATGAAAAGAAATGAATTCTTCAAATACTATTTGATGTCATTCGACGGCGTTGTGAGTTCCTAACCATTATCAAATACCTGGGAAGTGTGCCATACTGAATCTGTTGAAACTTTTACAATTTACAATGTAATTTTTAGGATGACGTGAAACCTTTGGAATAATGAACGAGACGGGCAAATGTTAATGCAGAAACCAAGGTGTAAATTAAACATTTTCATTCGATGTACATAAGAAAGATACACTAAATTAAATGATTGTTTCATTGCTTTTTTTCTTTGAATCATATGTTTTGGTTGAGCACGGATGAAGGATATTTCAGGAAAATGAGCCAGCGCTGCATTCAGTGGCACTGTCCAATTTGCTTTAGTTTCCTAAGTTACTGACGACTATAGAGAAAATTCGATTTCTGTTTGATCTTCTGTATAAATTAAAAACTTAAATATATGAATTACAAAAAATAAAGCACTTTGTGGAAAAGGGGACAAATTCAAATGGAAATACGTATATAAGAATTTAGTTAAATTAATAAAAACCTAGCGAATATTGATGACTTCTAATCATTCTTGGAGCAACTCATTTCCATTGTCATTTCTTTCGTAATAATTAGTATAACGTTAGAAGTAGATGTACATCTTAGAAGGGCTGATCCAGAATTTTTAGAAGGGGGGATCGCAAAATGGGGGAGGGGGTATTCGCGACTTGCATGCGAGCGTGCTGTGCGAAGCTTTCGTTCACAATGTAAATGCACTGGGGCCAATTTTAATTCATTGTCGTGCGGGCGGTTGTATGGGGTTGCCCAGTGTGCCGCACCACGGAGCAAAGAGTTGAGTAATTTTTATGAACATTATTCGGATAAAAAATCATTTAAAAAATATTTCATTGAGATCTCATAGCCCTATTTCCGAGTGACCTGTGAGAAACATAATTTAGATGAAATGAACCTCGACAACTCTATTATTCAGCTTCCACCAACCCTCGCTAAGTGCTTTGGCAAAGTGTTTCGGGACAATAGAGAAATTTGCAAAATGATGATTTGTAGCCTTAAAAAATAATTAATTTGCATCGCCTCCACGCGTACGCACATGTAACCTTGTACACAAGGACCTAAAATACCTAAGGACGACCAGCAGGGGGCGCAAGACTAGTAAATGGAAAGTGTAAGGAGGCCACAGTTTTTAAAAGAAGAAACACATGGTCGAACCAGTAATGTCTACACTGCTCTAGGTGTTCCCTCGCGCGCGTGCAGTGCACTGAACACGTTACCCATCGCTGATGGTCTGGTGAGGTTCTCACTCGACTCCGAGAAGAAGCACAGAGAAAGGTAATTTGGCAACATTATTGTGTCTTTTATCTTATGTAAATAAACCTTATAACGTTTGGGGAAAGATTTCCGTACGGGACCGTGGAAAGTTTAACCATAATGATTACTGTCGTCCGCCGCGCTTCTACGGGAGGGCGTGATGCGGACAACGCGAACGAACCTCATGTACATGATGTCAAAGCTGTTTCCCCACGTGCAGCTTAGGAACATGCTCTTCTTCGCTTTTTAAACTGTGATGGTCCCAGATTTGTAATACCTGTCAATAAAGTGGAGTGGGAAAGAAAGTTGCAGCTTGAAATATCCGGGCATACTGCATAACGGCTTTTTGACATTCGGCGACTCATCAAGTCGCCAGCCACTCCGGGCCGGGGCTAGGCGAATGTCCCATGTCATGAGCTATAGCATTGCACACTTACAGCGAGCATAAGGCCAAACTCTAGCCGATATTCTGCACAAAATTGTTGAGAAAAGGACTAAATGCGGCCAAGCCCTAACAAGTATGAACAATATGGAATAGTGAAATGGTGATCCATAATTTTAAAAAAGTTTTTAAAATTTGGGGATGAAGGAGAACTGTAAAAGAACTTCCCTCTTTTTAAGTATACCTGATAAGAAGCTGTTCTTTCATGGTCACTATTCAGCATTTTATTACTTTTTTTTGTAAAATTCATAAAAAAGAAAATCCATCACTTCTGGATTAATAATATTCTATAAAACAGTAATAAAAAGTAAGGTTAAGCAGTTTTCTTCGAATAGTTTTAAATATCTTTTTATTATGCTTCTCTATGCCAAAAATAGGTGCGTGTCAATAAATGCAAGCAGATGTTTTTGAAGAGACCTCAGGGCAAAATACAACAGATACTCAGGCTTTTTTTAATACGCCCAATGCATGTTTTTCAGCATCATCATGTTCTCTTTACCTCCGACACTTGTCACTCATGAGCCTAAACATCTTCCTTTGGTCGAATAAAACACTTCATAACATTTAAATTTCCAGAGTCACCTGGCAAAAGTAGTATTCAAGCAGAATTAATTCAACAGCAATCAATAAAATTACAAATATTGCAAACAAAATATGTCATACATGTAGCAACACATTTATTACCTCTGTTAAGTAAAGGACAAAAAACATGGAGTTGTAAAAATCAATATTTTACATTCCTTACCAACTGTTGACCAAAGTGGTGTGGGATAAGGTTATTCATAGGTTAACGGTTAAGATTATTCAATTATTTCACGGTAACGTTTGTCTTACTTGTTAACATGTTGACAAAAACTGTCATTGTTGCCCAAGCTGCATTCCATTTCAGTAGACCACAATACATGTACAATGCCATTTCAATGAACTGTTGGTCAAACAAAAGTGCCATAGAGCACAGAAAAATCATTTTATTGGCATGTTTGTAATCAAGTGATGTGTAATAAGATACGTATATTGACTAATGGTGCATTTGATTTACATGTATATATAACTTCACGAAATTCCTTGGTGCATGTACGTCTTACATCATATCTTATATGTGTTATATTCTGTCATAAAACTGACTGTGCAACAGTCATCAAATCTGGGTTACGTTGGCATTAAATCAATATTTTTGTGGCTTTGAGTAAATTAATTCTTCCCCCAAACAAACTATTTGTTGACAGATGAATCGAGGGCAGAGAAGTTGGTTTTCACCCTTGAAATGCATACATGTACCTTAGGATCATCTCCCCTGGATACCACGGGTGTTTTGGATATCAAAAATCTCTCATACTTCAACAGCAACTTTTATATCTCATTGATCCACAACTTCAGTATTCAGTACATTCAAACTCTGTATATAAATGTACATATATTTGTGTTCCAAAGTGGTATTAAGGGATAATTTGAACAATTTGGAGGACTGATGCGAAGTAAACAAAACTGATATGGTAGAGTACATGTACACACTAGTAATAAATAAGGAGAATGGGAACAATTTTGATACTAGAATTTATAATTTGCACATCCAACTTTTTACAATATTGATTCAAAATGCAAAAATTCCCACCTATCATAAATGTGTACGGAGGATCAGAACACATCCAGACACTTTCAGTGTCCAGGGCTGTGATAGGAAAAAAAGTGAAGAGCTTAAACTTCTTGCTTCCAGTTCTTCCTCTTCCAGGTTCTTTTCCGTAAGGTGAGGTCATGTGGAGGGTATTGATGACTAATTGTCTATCCACTAACCCAGGCTTCATCACAACCCTAATGAATAGAATAGGCCTGTGTACTAAGGATGTCTCATTTTGTTTACAGGTGCACTGTCCTTTGGAGCCAGTGGTCCATAGTCCACTGAGCACCATAGGAAAGCACACATACATGTATAAACAAAGTGTGGTGTCATTAGTACAGGGGTCTATTAAAGGTTAATACAGTTTTTAAATAATATTGGCCCTATACAAATGATACATCTGAACAATTTGAACAATAATCCATGTTCCAACACAAAGATATTAAAAGGATATCTTTAATGAAGGCTAGGAATATGCAGTTTAACTGTGCGCAAAAGACCTTACACATATACATTATCATGCTCTAATGTAATACACATTCATGTATGGTATAAGACCCCTAAACATTTTATAAATAATAAACAGCACACAAACCATTTCAGTGTAACTTGAGTCTTCCTGTAACCAAGTCATTTCTTACCAATTTTCTTAAAGATTTAGAGAAGTGACCAAATTCTTAATACAGAAAAAAAAATTAACAAAAAAACAAACAAACAAACAAAATTAATGATCACTGCTGAAACAAGTTTGTCTTATTTCATTCTGATTCATTTGAACTTCCATGGTAAGGCACTTTTTGACAATAGTGATTATCACTAAGAAATGTATGTTGGGTAACTGTTGAAACTTTTTGGCAACGAAGATGACCATTTCCTGTTTAATTGGCTTCATATCAAGAAAAATTGTCTCTGCTGAACACTGCATGTACCATGAATAACAATTTTTAAAAACAAAACAACAGCATAATTCCCTTACCTTTCTAAATAGCACCTTACGTTTATTACAGATTCAGTAACACTACATCGGTCTGGATATTTTGGCATGGTAATTATAACATCTGCCTGGCATAAAGTAGACTTCAGATTTTTTAGAAAATATCCTTCCAACTTGTTATCTACTGTCGGACTCAAACAAACATTAATAGTAAAAGGCAATAACAGGTAATTTCCATCTCATTGTGCCATATATGTGTATGTAGATGCATATTGAAGAACAAAATAAACACCCTGCTTTTGGCATGTATTTTATGTCCAAGTTATCCTGTTCAATCGTGTTCATAATAATAAATCTAAACAACTCCAGCTGCAAAGCAACAAAGATATAAAATACCTATATTGCTAGCTGCCTTGAGATCCATCAAATCTCACGATGATTGGCTGCTTACACCAGTCCTTGTCATTCACCACTTTAGTCACTGTTTGCGTTCCGCAATACTACGGATCCTAAATGCACCACTGCATTTTGCTCAGATACACAAACAACTTGCTTCATCAAGTTGAAAAATCCTCACTGAGCTCTTCTGAAGCCATTCAGTGTAAAATATTGCCCACTATTGAAGGCAAGAGCTACGTTTGTGCAAGATGTTGACAGTGATGAAGTCTAGTTGAAGACCAAGACTTAGTCCTGACAGCTCTCATCTAATCAGCATCTTGTCTGATCATGCTGATGTGTGATTCCCCTCTCTTTGAACTGCCTTGGTTGTAGATGTGTTAGTAGTATGCACCTTCATCAGTCCCTCTGTCATGCCATTCTCTGTTAATCTATTTTTCAAAAGGGCAACAGCTGTTAAATTCTGTTCACTTGAGGAATTTTTTTGTTTGAGCAGGATGCCCAATAACACTATTTTCCAGAATTTGGTATGCATTTACTTGATGTTTTAGAGGAAAAGGTTTGACATGCAAGTTTTGCTAATTGAAATTATTAAGATTGATTAACTAGTTTATAAAAACAAAGGGGATAATTTCAAGAATGGAATCATGCCATTTTCAACTTTCTGCAGATACATTTGTATTGTCTGGAAGTTGAATTATCATGACAACTTGCACTTCATACTTACAGCGGCATTCTATTTTTATATCGTAACCTCATGGCTGTGTAATCAATATTTGGGGATCAGGTACTAATTAATTCAGTGAGAGATTCATGCTTACACTTCCTCCATTTCAACTTCATCTTCATCATCGCTGGGAACTTGGAAGTATGGATTGTCTGATCCAGGACGGAAGTTGTAAGCCGTGATAACAAAGAAGGAGTAAGTGGCAAGTTCAAAAAAGAATTCATCCAGCCACATGTAGCGGAAGGGGACGATGATCTTCAAGAGAAGAAAAAAATCAATATTAAATGTTAGCAACACAAGTTCATGGAACAGTTTATCATTCTTTTGATCTTTTTCAAGCTTCACTTTTTTGTAAAAATGTAAAGGGTTAAATGAGCAGGAGGACAAGTTAGAGGAAGAGATGACATTACTTACTTTCACAAGAAATACGATGATGCGAGTGAAGTAAATATAGCAAACAACCTGTGGTCAGAAAAGGAAACAAATTATTAAAACTCCCACCCCAAGTAAAATGGTAGAAACACACTTTAGTACAAAACTGACGACAGGAAAATACATGTACTTAAATAATCACAAGAAAATAGTTTTTTAACAAGTATGTTTCTAGATGAAATCTGTAAAGAACATAAATGAGGTTACCACAGATATAGATTTCACTTGAGTATGAGTTATACATCATTCCAATTACTTCAATTATGTTTACACATAATATAGCGAATTCCTCTTACCAAAATGTAGAAATGTCGGAAGAGCTTTAACTTGGACAGACTTATGGCCGCTGAAAAATAAACAGAATAATGTTTGTATGGGTCTTTATTCTGGGCTTAATAAAAAACAATGTTAAACACAACTGTCTACTAACACAAAACACTATTCACCTTTGCCGTCTGTAGTTGCTGCCTCTTGCAGGTGTCTAATGGACCAGATCACAGGGTAAAGAATAGCAACACAGCAAAGGATGTCGACTAAGACAAAAACAGTCTTCCATGTTGCATACTCAGATTCCCCTTCTTCTGATGTGTCAGTGATGATGTAGGCTACGTTGGCAAACACCTGAGACAGAAAGTAAAAGAGCAAACGCCGAAAGCTTTCATGAGGTTAGAGCAGGCAACATTGGCTCTGCTTGACACTTGGCCTAGTTAGGAAAGCTATGTACATGTAAGTACAGATATTCATTTTCACTTGATGTAAAACGTCCTACTCATTTCAGCACGTGATTTAGCCACATTCAAATACACGTACATACTGAATGACATCAGTCACTACACTGTTCCTGAAGCTGGCACTATTCTCCAAGTTAAGTGATGTTTGCCATCGTTAGAAGTGCTACATGAATGTTTTCATAACTAGCAACATTTGTATGTAATAAAAGGAAATCATGCTAAATGGAATCAGTTTACTAGTCAGGTTTTTAATCCCAGAGACGTTTTCCGTATTTTTAATTTGTAATTGCCCTAATTCTAGGGAATCAATCTTTTGAAATCATGATGTTTTCAAATCGTTGATGAAACACATACAGGCAAACCTTGCAGGATGCTGGTTAGATTTATACTTGCCTGTAGCGGGATGACAAAGATGAAGAGTTTCTTGTCTTTCTCTGAAAGGATTGGTTTAACGAAGGCCCAACCAGAACCAATTAGTGCAATGTTCAGGAATAACAATGCTCCTTTAATCCTGAGAAAGATTGAGGGACCAACAGAGAAAAAAGAGTGTCAATTTGCCTGGAACAGAAATTTAGTGTAGGAAGGAAAATGAAATTTAAAAACCTGGTGGATTAGGACGACCTATCAATACCATTACGATGAAATATTTGCAACTGCATCTTTGTTACACATTCTATTCACTTTGACAGGGACATGCACTCCACATTCTTTGATTAATAACAAGAAGTTCAAAGAATAAGAAATTCACAGGAAAATGGAGACGCCATGTAGGAAATATAACTTACAGGTAAGTGATGTAGAAGAGGATGGCAAATGCTTCCATTGGTGATCCGTCCGCAGAAATAAAATGATAATCCATCTAGAAAGAAATACACAAATTATTTTTCGTAAGGAAGTTAATGGGAAAATATTAAAACAGCAGTATGAGAATGAACTATTCACACAAACAGAAGAATGACACATTCATCCATATGGATGGCACAATAAAGAATGTTGCAAAGTCTGTCATTGTGGACAGATGTAGTAAGTGTTTGAGGATAAACCAAGCAATTGGTAGGATAAGAGCCCTTTTTTGTTGCAACATCTGAGAACAGACAGTAAAGAAATGTCTTTCTGAATCACTTTTATAAAGGGTAAAGTAAGTACATCTGTAGATTTCATTACAATATGACTATCATCTTAAACAGGCCTACTCCTAGTATATCTGAGTTGGATTATCATTCATGTGGGGACAGGTAATGACTACATACCGCATGAAACATGAGTGAAAGAGTCTTGAGAACACCCAGCAGGAACATGAGATAGTGAATTTTGAAAACGTCCTCCTTGTGTTGGCGCAGATAGATGAACCAATAGCAGGCAGAGGCAAAATATACAAAGGACACCAGTATAAAGAGAGTTGGGAGAGGAATATCGCCGGCAGATAAGTAGTTACCTCCTGCATTCATCTCAACGACGCTAATCTGTACCAATGGAAAACAGAACCTAAGTCATCTTGTGCTGATGTCATCAATTAACATGAATGGTCAATTTCTACAATGTGAAGTAGTTTCATAGTTGTGTTTGAACATGGAGTACTCACTGATACATGTAAATTATACTTTGTAAAGGGTTTGAAAGACATTTTAAAAGAATGGCAAAAGTTGCTTCTGGTCAGTAAGTATGAGTGAATTTTATATTGGGATATTATCTTCATTGGGCAATGCCATATCATCAGAATTACTGCAAACTCTACTTCAAAATGGCATCTGGTATACACCAACAACAGAAAGATGAACACCTTTGAGATGAACATGGTAAAATTTTACCAGGCAATCACCTTGTTAACCAAACAGTTAAAATATCTCGTTAGTGAAACTGTAGACAAGCAAATCTTTAATTAAACTCCCTCCTATAAAAGAAAGATTCTTATTTTACTTACAATGAGACTGAGTTTTGACTTGTTGCAGTTGTGGAAGAACAGATTATATAATCCTTCCTCGTAATCGGTCTTTATACACACATAGAACTATAATGACACAAAAACAAATCATTGTTACTGTTCCTTCAACTGTTCAGAAAGAAAATCAGGACACGATGCTTCAGTCATGAATGGCTGAGTAGTCTAGAAATAAAGAGGTACAAAAAGCATTTCATTCAAAAGTCTTGGCAGCTGATGGGGCACGACTCTCATAAAAATAAATTCACAGTGACAGATCTCAGCCTTTTGTAATGTTACTTTAAGGGTAAGTACAGTTGAACCCCTTTTGTAAGAGTACTGTCAATGCAGGATTCTGCTTATAACAAGGACATTTTTAAGTTAATCCTTTGTTCTTCATTGTTTTTATTCCTGATAATACAAGGGTTCTGTTAAAATAACATCAGCAATTACGGAAGCATTCTGCTGAATAAAACTGAACACACTGTCTCAGGCATCACCTTTAATTGGATCTTTTCTAAGCTACAGAGTGTTGGAGGTATACATATAGGTGATTCCATAAATATGGGACCCAATGTGTGACACTTTTGGTGTCCCCCTTACACATGAAACAAATTTTGAAGGTCGGTTGACACTACAACAGAAAAACAATTAGAAAAAGGAAAGTGGTAGAAATAACAAGCTTGTGTGCTGCCTAATATACTGTTAAATGGACGAAATATTTCATTTACTTGTTATTGTATAAAGTGCGAACAAACTGATTGGTTTCATGCCTGAGGTAGACACTAAAAATGTCACAAGTTGGGTCCCAAATTTAGGGAATTACCCATATACGTACATTATTGCATGTTGCATGCTTTGTACATGTTGCAGCCCATACTTTTCAAGATTTGTACGTTGCACACCATGTCTTTCATAGACAAGAGTAATTACTGCGTTGATTTATTACTTGCATCTTTAAGGATGTGTCCCAACACTTACACTTGCATTGAAGACATTTCTATCTCCCTGTATGGGGATATATTTGAGCAGTGGTACATGAATGTCTTGTGAGCTCTGGTTGACAGAAGGTTGTGTTTCATTGTATAGTTGGCCTGGTTGTGAGTCTTGTTTCTGGTTCGTCACTTGTTTCTGTCCTGCTGGAAACGAGGTAAGAAGTAAAGACAAATTTCAGATCATATGTGGGTATTTCCAGATAATCTTGATGCTTGTTTGAAAAGACCCTCTTGGAACCCCTTACATACACTGTATACATGGAGAAAACCTTCCTAAAGTAGCATTTCCAATTCTCAGCATGAATGGCGCACCTGTGCAGTGAAGCAATATTTTGACACAGTGCAGTGTATTTTAGCAACCAGAATTAGAAGCTATTACTGAGGTAGCACAATGCTTGTGGACAGGTAGCACAATGCTTGTGGACAGGTAGCACAATGCTTGTGGACAGGGAGCACAATGCTTGTGGACAGGTAGCACAATGCTTGTGGACAGGTAGCACAATGCTTGTGGACAGGTAGCACAGTGCTTGTGGACAGGTAGCACAGTGCTTGTGGACAGGTAGCACAATGCTTGTGGACAGGTAGCACAGTGCTTGTGGACAGGTAGCACAATGCTTGTGGACAGGTAGCACAATGCTTGTGGACAGGTAGCACAATGCTTGTGGACAGGTAGCACAATGCTTGTGGACAGGTAGCACAATGCTTGTGGACAGGTAGCACAATGCTTGTGGACAGGTAGCACAATGCTTGTGGACAGGTAGCACAATGCTTGTGGACAGGTAGCACAATGCTTGTGGACAGGTAGCACAATGCTTGTGGACAGGTAGCACAATGCTTGTGGACAGGTAGCACAATGCTTGTGGACAGGTAGCACAGTGCTTGTGGACAGGTAGCACAGTGCTTGTGGACAGGTAGCACAAGCTTGGTAGCTTGTACCAAACAAGGTAGCTTGTGGACACTGGGTGTGCGCTCGTCACATGCTTCTTTGACCAATCTGCTCCGAGCAGGAACAAAAGAGGGTGTGTTTTGAAAGTGAAACTGAAAGCCCCCTTAGTACACACTCACCGCATTGGCATGCAAGTTTAAGCGCGTTTGATGCAGAGTACGTACAACGAATTTAGTCTGGAATGTGTGGTCTTCGCGTGCACACCTAATGCTTGCAAGAACCCGGTTGGAAAACTTAGTATCACCTGTCTTTCTTTCGCGGGTGAGGGTGCACTTCATGTCAGGGCAGATAGGGTATCCTGATTTGCCAAACGCAGGCCTCAAGCTTAAGAATTCATGTGAGTGTACAGCATCACTGCAGCATCATCTTCAATATTTAACATCACTTCTTACCAGTTGCTGTGTCTCTTCTCCGTCCATTGGCATAATCTCCCTTCATATCCTTACTGCAATCTGGTTGCTCATCTGACACCTCAAAGATGTGAAGTTGTTTTAAACTCCATCCTATACGCTTGACATTCAGCCTGGCCACGTGAAAACCATAATGGAATGTAATTAATGAATTTGTAGGCCTGTAGTGGAAACAAACTAAGTCAACATAAGAGGGACAAGCAGTTCCACCTCAATCCATTGGTTAAAAACTGGTAGACCAACTACATGTACATATGTACGTACATGTAAGTAGTCATGTAGAATCCTTTTGCAAAATCAAACTTTTACAGGGGGTCTGTAAGGAGGTTTTGAAGGTTAAACTTACGTTAAACCGGTGAAGTTGAATGTGAAGGTGACATTCGAGATGGAATCATTTTCTGAAACATCTTTTGTGTTTGTCAAGATACACTGTGTCTCAGCGTGTTCTTCCTGTAAAAACACCAGTACCAAATGATTAGGTATGGAATTATCAGATTCATGGTTTACTCACAATAGCTTTTTACAATAGTTTAGTTTTCAATATTCCAGTCATGCTATTGTAATGTTCTTTCAAGTTGTAACAAGGATCTTGAGTTAAAGCTTATAAATTTTGTTTCATGTCAATAAATGTTTCAAGGCGTAAAGAACATACAGAACAGTTTTGAAAGTTTACTAATGTTGCAACTTGCAACAAAGTTGAAATGACTGTAGTAGGCAATGGTGTACAAAAGTAGTAAACAGGAACAAGATTTATTCCAGAAAATTGGTGAGACAAGATAAATGGTATTATTGGATCCATGTACAGGTATTATTTTTATGCATTATCCCGTCAAGGGTCTAGGTGTTACAACTAGGCAGTGCACACGTGCAATGTTTTTCTTTTCTTGCAACACTGCACAGTGTTGTTACACATTCCTTACCAAATAAGAGGCACCTCCATCACTGATTGATTTGTCCAGCGTGAAACCAATACTTTGATTTTCGTGCTTTGGATCTTTCACAACTAATGCAGATACATTGACTGCAAGAAGACCATTCTTGAAGAAGCCAAAGGTGCTGACATCAACCACTTTCCTTGTATCATCCTGTAAAAGTTCAAATGAGGGTTAATTACTCGGGCTGTATATTAATCATTTTATATACATGTACAATATGGTGTAATTTTGACAAGAGAGTACTACATGTACATGTAAGCCTAAGTATTGAATATTTATTTGAAACAGTTGGGTACTTCAGTCCAAATTTATGACAAAAACTTGACAATTTGTATCAACATATTTTGAGAAATTCGGAATGGCATCATGATATGGCATTGGTCCATCCATTTCCAGTAACACTCACTGTTGATGACAATTATGACAATGATAACCTGCAAGTTTATGAAGTGAACTTTGGCTAACTTTATTTTCAGCAACTTTGGAGACATGGCAAAATCTGAAGGACCTTTATCACCTATCACCTTTATCATGCCTATCACCTCTGCAGCACTGGCTGAAGGTTTTTTAGAGAAGGGCACATTAGCACAATACATGTACGCATGGCATGCATGGACAATAGGCTACTGTCTGTCATCAGGGTCATGTCTGCGATTTGATTTGAATTTATTCACTATTTCCACAAAATATTGCTACAAAAAAATTAATTAAAAAAAGCGAACTCAAAGATTCTCTAAAAAGGAAATTGTAGGGATAATGCAAAAAGTTTAATCTGGCCTAACTTATTTCCATTGCGGTTCCAAAATCATGAATGGGCAAAGCTTTTGTAAATACCACTCGTCTCAGGTAAAAAGAATAGTGGGAATAAAAAAGGATCAGATAATCAAAGCTTCCTCATTCCCATTGTGCTTTGTCAAATCATAGTCAAATTGTGGCACAGCCTGCATGGCTGGGGTGTAGGCCCTAGGCCTGGCACTACGCCAGTCATGATCAGAAGAACTACATAATCCTATGGTACAACGTTAGTGCCTCTGCAAGCATGGAGGAATAAAAACATAAGTGGCTATGGTAAAGGTGATTTTCTCAACTTCGGATTCAAGAAACTACAACAGAATACACAAACAAGGAGTTTCCAACTTACGGTAAGATTCAACTCATGTTTTCGAGACACACAGACACTCACAACCGTCAGAATAACGATTACATATTGAAGAGATGTCGACATGTTTTCCACTTCCATGTTGTCCAGCTACTTGAATGACGTTTAACGTAGAGGGCGCCCTTCATTTGAGCAGCGCACGATCTAGCTACAAAGCTAGTGCTTAAAACTTGATCAAGGCGCCATGTTCAAGCAATCGTAAATATTGCAGTGCATCACTGTCTTAGACCTAGACTGATCAACGAAACATTCATGAATGCAAATGTTTCGTACGTAATCGACACACGTCAACAGCCGGCACAGACTGATTCAATTTTGTGTGTACTGTACGTGTACGTGCTGTATGCCATCTCCATTATGCTTCAAATACTTAGATAAAGGCCGTCTGCTCTTCCTTCCTCCATAATTTGACAGAATTTACGTACGCTGATGAGGTAGGCATTTTGTTACTTTATTTTGCTAGTGTCATGACCATCTGGGATGAGGGGAGCTAACAAACATAAACTGAAAGGGAGGCTCATAAATTTTTCAGCTACTTTTTTCTGTTTTCTTTTTGAAGTGATCTTGGAGAGGATGTCGTAAGAAACATTTTGATATAAGTTTGGATTTCATCGGACTTTGCAAAGCAAAGAAATACTGATTTAAAACAGGAATATTTTGAGATGTTTTGATATATTTTTTGTACATGTGTTTTGGAGTGCAAACTGTGATTTTTGCACATATTTTGAAATTGGAAATTAAATAGAGGAGCTACAGTGTGCGGAAAAAGACAAATTTTAATCACAATTTTCTATTTAATGAGTTTCCAAATAAACAGCACTGTAACTGTCGCATATAAATTTCTCCACGTCTGAACGTTCAAATTATACACCATGCAGACTTTTGCAGTTGTTCATCCACCATTTGTTTATTCAACAAACTTCAAATGATGCCATCTAGTGATCTCGCGCCCTATACCATCATTGTGAATGAGCGAGTAACTGAGGTTCACTAGGAAAAAAAAATAAATCGCCTTATTAAGCACAATGCACAATGATGGCTTACATGAAGTACATGTACAACCATGGAGGTACCTCCATGGTACAACGCACATAACGCAAGTAAACACATGTGCATGCAATCCAAACCTACTTTTTTACACCCCCCCCTAACCCCCCACAACACCCAAATGTACAATAACTGTTCATAATATAATTACTGACACTTGTGGAGTCAGGGATATGAAATTTCACGATACAGAATGTCTACGACTCCTTTTGAGTTCTCTTTTTTCATGGCGCCCGATGTGTCCGTGCAAGGTGCTCTCCCTTATCCTACAGTGCCCGTGCTCATTTATGCATAAGTTACATATACACATACTGTACATGTATGTAGATGGCCAAGTACTTTGTCACGGTTATATGGACAACACTGGGCGTACAGGGAGCATGTTCAGACTGACTTAGACCTGTAAACAGGCAGGGCCCTACGTCCTTCAATATTACTGTACCCTGTACTGATTGATAGTGATTTTTTTTCGGTCAAGTTTATTCATTTGTTCATTCATTATTATTTTTCCATAGCGGCATGATTAGATTACAGTAATGTCAGTACTATAAACATGACTATTGACATAATCTTTTCATCAGTAAAATCCCTTAATTATTTTTAATATTATAACTGAATTGGAACTGGTGAGATAACATGGCAAATATAATGTACATGTGATATAATGTGGAAGGGGATCCCCAGGAAGTAAAGCCTTGCCGAGCAAGGATCCCATTGAACTAAAGATGTCAGAATTAGCAAATTAAGAATGATCAGTAACAATAACATACAAAATGACACTTAAAAATGCCAATATTATGCCCCAACTACAATGTCTGTCCCAACTGTACATGTAGCTGGGACAGTCCCAACTGTAGTGCTGCAGTTTGACTGGCCCAACTACATGTATAGTGCTCTAGTTGGGACTGGCTTAGCCCAGGTTGGACGTTGTCTTCATTTACACTATAACTGACTGCCAGGGTATGAATGTCCTCCTACCGGTACAATGCGAAATTTTTATCAATGTTTTTTCTCACGTTGTACCTGGCAAAGACTGATAAAATGTTGTTCACAAGTGCCTTGTGTCCCAAATTCCATAAATGCTGTGTAGAAATTAATAAATATGCCCGCGGACAATGTATTTTACAGAAAGTTTTGTGAAACTCTAAGCTTTCCGTTGCGATTCGTTAACAATCTACGTTCATCCAGTAGTACGCATTTGCGCATGCGCGAAATGGCCTCTGCAGCCCACATTTTGTTAGTTATGTTGTCTAGAGTTAGGTTTAGGTCTTCGCTCCACTGGAAATGGGTGGTGAAGCGCAGATAACGGACCTAGCCGTAGCCTTGCAAGCCCGTTTCAGACACGGCCTTATCTGCGACTTCTCACACCCACAGCTCTTCCGCTCATGCCTAAGGGGCGGTCGGTTACTATGCATTTTGCGTATGTGTAAGTACGCATACCAGACAAACGTAGATCACTCAAGATGGAAAACGTGGAGTTGCGCTAAATTTTTTGCAAAAGACGTTGTCCGCAGGCATATATAGTAATTTCAATACAACATTTATGGATTATGAGCTGTCTTTGCCAGGTAAAAATGTGAGTAAAAAACCATTGAAAAAATTTTTTGATTGCACTGTACGGTGTAGGAGGACTTTTATACCATGGATGTTAGTTGCAATGCAGTTTAGACAACGTCCAAACCTGGGCTAGGATGGGCTCAACTATAGTTGGGACTGTCTCAACTATAGTAGGGACTGATGTTGTAGTTGGGGTTGTATTATACCAATATACATGTATCTAGGATTACTGGAATTGGGAGTTGTGCAGTAGTAGTCGATTAGAATAATTACTCAGAGCTTGAATAATTGGATAGGAGGAAGGTCTTCAGCTTAAATTTAAACAAAAGAAGACTACAAATGCTAGTCATTGAATTATGTAAGAAATTCCAGAGCTTGGGGCCATCATGTCAAATTATCTTGTGTCTTATTCTGGATGTCCAGGGATATTATCAGACATCCACTGGAACTTATGAGCTGAAAGTGCACCGATGTCATGGGTATTTTCACTACTTACAGGGTTAACTACATGTATGCCCCAGGTTTCTATTTGCAGAAAACTTGCATTTTCCTTGTTTGGTGTGTTTGGAGAAAAAGATGTTGCTTTCAGTTGGTGTTTTCCCCACTCTAGACGTATTTTGGCCTGACCCGCACAAAACTGACGGCCGTTTCGTATCATGTCACAGAGACCAAGCCGCGTTACATGTTCAATGATTTGCTGCAAGCGGTATTTGACTGGACAGGGAACTAGCCAAGGACACTGCGTAATAGCTGTGACACAAAACAGCTGTCATTTTCCCTGACTACATGGATCGACAGGTACTCTTGGGGATCTGAACGGAATTTGTATATATGCTGAAGTCTGGGTGTAAACTAGACATGCTCTCCGTACAGGCTACAGTATATACATGTATTCTGAAACATCAGCATTACTTTCACTATTTTAATGCACTAATTAGTGAACTTCATTGTGCCTCAAGATGAATTGGTCCAATGGTCAAGCTACATACCATCATGGCATGTACATGTACCGGTACATGGTAGGCACCGTCAATATCGTATTTTGGCCAATGCCGATATATCAGGGTTTTATATCGATATTATCGATGTATCAAACTTTATTTAATTTAACTTTCAGGGTATTATAACAGGTGTGAATTGCTGGCAAATTGTTTTAAGGGTACACCCCTACACTGTAAGGATGTGATCCAATTCACTTTGGCGACATGTTCTAGTGTCCGTATTTGCCTACATGGGATGGGATACACGCTGCGGTGCTTAGCGACATCATCAGAACATGGTGGTAGTCTATGTATGTTTGGTTAGCAAATAATTCTCTGTTTTGGAGGATAAATTTTGTGATATTTTGAGGCAAAGTGTCCCCCAATTATTGAGTGTGAGACTGATAGATGATGACTGAATTAAATTCTTGAAATGTCGCCATATACATGTACATGTATGTAAGTCGCCCGGAGTATAAGCTACAGGGATAGTTTTCACTTAGCGTGAGAACCAAAGTAAGCTGTAGCTTATCAAAAATTACGGAAATGTGACGATGCACTTTCGTATTTTTAATAGAGTTTGTTCCTCAGTAGTGATATTTTCGATATATTTTTCAATATCGATGTTTTCGAAGTTTCGATATTTCTTCAAAATCTGATATTTTCATTACATGTACATGTGTCTATATTACCAAATAACTAACATTGGTGATACTGGTATCTATATCAAACCCATATCGATACATTGACTGTGCTTACACTTAACCATAAAAAGGAGTGTGTTTAATGTGAAAGTCAGGCCGAAATTCGTCTGGAGTGGGGAAAATGCCAACTGAAGGCAACTTTCTTCCCTCCAAATGAAGAAAAGGCAAATTTATACAAATAGCGACCTGGGGGATAGTTAGCCCCATCAGTAGTGAACATACAGCTGCAATTTCAGCTCATAAGATCCAGCGGATGTCTGATAATATCCCCAGACATCCCAGTACAAATATAAATGCATCATCTTGGTGAAACTCTTGAACGAAATTATGCACCGACTTTAATTTACTGTCGATCAATTGTCACTTCTGCATTCCTCGTTTTGCAGCTACCTGTACATGTACAGTATGTGCTTTTCCAGTGAGAAGTTGGGCATGAAGTTTTACTTTACAGACAACATGTAAATACAAAAGTGTACTAGTTGGAATTGTCTAGATAATGGATAAAATGATGACTTTTTGCTCTCGATCGGTGTTGGACGTCCAATATAGGCACTAATGACAACTTCGATCAACTTTTGCCAACTATTGAGGGCATTATCAAATATGGTGCCTGAAAAAGCACTGTGACCCTTGTATTTTGAGATTTCAGTTGCTGATGACTGGCATGGATTCGGTGGCACTGTATTTTTTGACATTTTTCAGAAATACACCTAGAAATACAAGTTTTGTCATAATATCCAGATCAAATACTCATATCAATACTAATTATAATTTATTTGAAAGAATAAAAATTCATGCATTAGTGTAACTTGATATTAAATTGAAAAAAAAACTAGGAGAACGAAAAAGAGAAAGGGATGGGAAGTCAAGCTATGGCCAATAAAACTTTTTTTCCTCCTCAAACTGCACCACCAAACCAAAGTAACTAATGCAAAAAGTAATTCCTCATTCAAGAGATATGAATTAGCAGATTTTTCAGAAGTAAGACATTACTGATTCCCAATAAAATGTACGTGTATAAGCACGAATTATGGTGACGCAAGTTTTACTACAGCCTATCCCACTCATTTGCAGATGACTTTTTCTTGTTGCTTCGTTGACATCTGCTGTTGTTCAAAATATTTTTCCATGTAGCATTTCAGTCAACTTTTCAACTAGTGAGAATGAAGCCATAAAAATTTAGTCAAAGTTTGGTCAAAGTACTACTCGTAAGTGTGCAAATTATGGTGACTTGTGGATTCCTTTAAAATGTTTCAACAGCCATTAGAAAGTTTTATAAGATGTCCTAAAAAGTGAAATGTATAAACATTTACTGGAAAACACGTCAGACAAGTCTTATAGGTTTGTGCATACATGTAGAGGCATCAAGTGTTGTCCATAGGTGGAATTCTTTCCGAGCTGTATCCAGCTGCATGGAACATTACAATCCTATGCATTTTGTGTGTGACAATCTGCGACTATTATGAACAGGCCTTGGGCATTTATGCCGGTACATGTACATGTATGTGGCCCTGGCCCCCAGAACTGTGGGTTCATTGTTCGCCACGGACAATGAATCCCAGGGTTGGTACTGGGTAGCCTTCTTATGTACACTTACTAGGCTTGTACATGTATGTACTAGACACAGTATGCATACATGTACAATCTGCGGATCAGTAGCCAAGCATGAACTGAAGTCGGACAGTTGTCAGTTTTTGTAGCATTTTGTCCTCTCTCTCTTTCAGAATCTAATTTTTACTCCTGGAATTTTCATGTCTTCATTTCATGACCTAATGGGCCAGTAGTCAAGTTGATACTGACCATGGGGTTCTTTCATCAGCTGCGTGTCCTTCTCTGGAAAAATTTTGTCTTGAAGAGGAGGAGCTTGGTAAGTTTATTTATAGTATAGGACACCCACCGTTTAGGATGCTTTTTAACTCGGGGTGGATAGAAGAACCATCATGACCGTATTGAGAGAGTGTACATGTATGTAATTTTATGCAGAGCTTGAAAATGCACCTGTTAGTTGATGACCTTGTGTAAAAAAAATTTTTTTGGCACTTACACAATACAGTATTTTGATGTCTCAGGGATTATACTATGGAGAAAAGTTTAATGTTGTACACAAAAGTGCACAAGAAACTGGTGGAATATTTGAAATTTAAGTTTTCTTTTGATACCCATTTATAAAAAAAAGATGTCAAATTGTGTCTAAGAGAACTTCATTACCTGGACCTGAAACCTAAAGTTACTTTCGAATAAACACATTGATACCCGTACATGTACCTTCAATTGCACCAATTTGGTGTTCCATTTCTTTAAGTGTTTGACACATGTACATGTATTTGACTGGTTCATGGTCTGCATATATTTTCGCTGTCGTACAGTGCCATCACTTTGTATTCATGACATGAAATTCAGACTCGTACATGTAGTGCAATTTTCT
This sequence comes from Acanthaster planci, assembly GCF_001949145.1. The sequence continues at coordinate 171,246 of NW_019091381.1, read as the reverse complement.
TTCCCTTGAAAAAAAAAAGAATCTTTCCTAGCTACAGTGTATGAATCATGAAACAGTGTAAAATAATGCAACCTTCAATTTCATGTACAAATGTAGGATTCAATATAAAAACAATGAAAGGATAATGTTAGGACTTTCGGCATTGGGGATAGAAAGAAAACCTCAAAACTGTCTGAAGCTGGTCTGAAACCTGTGTGTACATGTATATCCTCATGTCTTCACAGGGGCAAGATTTTGTAATGCATGCCTTGACCAGTGAATCAGGCGATCACTTGGTAGTAAACCTTGAATTTAGTTACTACATATTTACTGTATACATGTATGTACATGTACATGTAGTATAGATTTATGCTGACTTTTTCCAGAAAAATAATGTACAACTCTTTGATAGCAAAATATATCCTTTGTTCAACATCTTGATTGGTTTGTTAAGCAGTGAAAAGCAAATACATGTACATGTACTTTCATTCAGACATGTATATGTAAGATTAATTTATCTGATTCAACTTACTTGTTTTAGTAGGTCATTGAGCTGTGGGTGTGTGATGGTGAATGCTTTAGCCACCTGCACATTTTGTTATGAATCAATTACACATACTGTGCCTGACTACCTGTTAAAAGGTCTGTTACCTGTGAAAGAATACTGATGGTACAGTGTACATGGAGGCATACCACAAGGATGCATTGTACATGTATGCATTAACTCAGTCTGTCATTTAAAATTCATCTCAATTGCTCCTTTTCTTAATGGGTTGCTGAGTTATTGAATAAGTTTGGTCAACTTACAGTGCTTTGTTCATCATGAAAACCCTACTATCATTGTTTTCTTTTTCTACTTTTCATTTCAGTTGACAGTGACATTTGAAACTCTTATCCCTTTGGTGCTCTTTGTTATCCTCATTTTTATCAGAAAGCAACAACCCTCAAAGCATGTTGGTCAAAGTAAGTTCCTTTTCATAACCATTCCGTTCATGAAGCCTTTTTCAGGTTGATTTTAGACATACACATATGTTTGGGGAGGTACAGTTTGGATGTTTGCAAAAATAACAGTAGGGCCTACATGTACATGTATGTACATGTATGTACATGTATCGGGTGGGGGTACGTTGTGTGAAACTGTTAAACAGTATCAACATTGCGTTTCTTCAAAATCACATGAAAAATTGTTTGTTCTGAATACTTGTTGAAATAGTGAGATTTAGCAGTATTTTCTGCACAAAGTTCAAAGGTCATGGGTTGGATATACAATGTACACTATCAACTACAAGCATTCTCAGCATCTCTTAGTGTGTTGCTTACTGACTGCACATTAGAGTGTTATTAAGAATGCTCTGTAGTGGTTTGTTAAATGAGTGCAGAAAAAGTCTCCATTACTTATTGATAAAAGTATTGGTGTGAAATTGCCTTCGACTTTGGACCATCTAGACTGGAACAGTTAAGAGCATGCAAGTACTTCATATGTGTATTGTCAGCAGCATGTATGGACATTACATTTATTTCTGTCTAATTGTATGATTTTAATTGATTTAATGTGTATTTTAATTTAGCTTACTTTACTGCAATGCCATTGCCATCATCTGGCATCATACCTGTGCTGCAAACTTTCTGTCCGTCATTTGAAAGGGATCCTTTTGGATTCCCAGATCATCCTAACTCAGGGTAAGATTCAGAACCTGATTTCTACAGTTACTGTTGCACTTAACAGAGGTACATGTACATGTAATTGCTAATCCTTTGGTTTAGCCGAAAACTTCACATGCTCAGCAGATTTTTGTTGCTGTTAGCAGGTTGGGGAAATTTTAGGAACTTAAAATTTTGACTTGTGGTCCAAAACTAACATTGGTACACATTGGACTTTATTTTTCACAAAGTTGGCTTATGTATGTAAATGAACTCAGGTAAATAATGCCTACACATCCACAGTTCAGGGATGATCAATGCTGTTCCGTTTCCTTGCTGAGATTTAGTATCTGACAGCGCATGTACATTACGTTGTTTTGTTTGGAGCCCTATTCAGGCTGAATGCTATAAATGTTTTACATACATACATGTGGCATGGCTCTATGCCTCCCGGTCTTTTTCTGATGTCTGTATTATCACATCAGAAAGTCAATATCACCAAGTTTGACTGGAACTACATGTACATGTGCAAGGTTACGTTTGTTTTTTTTAATTATTGACACAGGGTGTGGGTTTGATAGTAATTATACATGTACATGTAGAAGTATTATGTATTCAGTTATCCATGAATTCAGTTAATTTTAGCAGTTGATACAATTTTCTTTCAGTTCTTTTTTCTTGTACATAGTTTGTGCTAAGGCATTGTTCATGGGTGAGTTGCTATCATCTAACAAAGCATCTGCTTTCAACCAAGGGTTGATTTGCTTAAGTGGGAGACTTATTTACAAAAGGGATTAGCAATGCCATTACTTCAATTTTCTCTGCTGTTTATTATTGCTGGTCCCTAAATGTATTTACAATGTATATCTCATAGTTTTGAGTCTTGGACTTACATAAACTGTCATTTACAATTTATATGTCACATGTACATGTACAATGTGTGCAGCCAAAATCATGGGTACACTTTTTGTTGCAAAGACACTTTTTTAAATGACAGAGCAGTGTGGAATAACTCTTAGCAAAATTAGGATTTGCTAAACTTCCAACACTTTTTATTCTTAGTTGATATTTATAAGCAGGATGTCTGATTCATGTGTCACCTCAACACATGTGGATATCATTGCCTTTAGGTGTTTATAACATAGATGCCCAAAACAGGTGTATCTACATGTATGATTGAGGTTGTGCATACATGTGCATTTTCATATAAACATTGATGTGTTATAAAGGGAAAGATGTATTAACAATCGGTATTTGTTTCCCCAATTTATTTCTGTTCAGTGTGGAACAGTTCTTGAACCGTCTCGACAAGGTTGTGCGAGAAAATAAACTATTTACTGATGACTTTTCTCTGGAGCATGTTGCTGTTGAGCTTGATGCTTTCCACAATTTGATTAATGATAAAGGTTCCATTGAGCAGCACTTCGCTCTTGGAGAAGGTTGGTAACAGTTACATGTAACAGTACCCATCCACATACTGTACTTTGTTATCTCTGTTGTAAAATTGTGTCATGAAGTGAGTTCATGATAATTTTTGAAGAAATCTATTTTATTTATGCAAGGACAATTCTTGCCCCACACTGGAAAAATTCTCTGAAGAGGACTTTTCATTGAGAGTAAATTCATTTTTATTCAAGTCAGTTACTTTGTTTAGACTTCATATACATGTAATTTTATTCAATCTGCGGAACCCTAAACATTTGAGTGGAATTTGAGGCCTTGGAAGAGTTATCACACTGGTTTTGTGATTATGATTGTAAACCTACATGTATTCTGTTCTGCTCAGTACATACTATTTTAAATATATGTTTATAATCGTTAGAGCCCCTTGCTATCAACTCCTGTTAATCTGCAACCATATTCCGCTGTTTGATAACTTTAAAATAGAATTGACCTTTAAAACATGTATTTTGAACTAACTGAGGTGTTAATGTTTAGAACTTGTCAATTGTATAACGTTCAAGTGTTCCACATGTACACGTACTGTACGTGCACCTGTATATATTCAGAAGTACATGTACAGTAGAAAGATTCTTTGGTGTCTTCTACAAACAGTAAATATTAATGCAGTGTAGGCTGTACAGGTAAATCTATCTGATGACCAGAAACCATTACATGCTAGCTTACACACACATCACATGGACTTGTATTTGTGCATGTGCATGTACCTGCAAATGCATCTTTAAATAACAAAACAGATGTTTATAAATTGCCATATTGCAAGTCAATTCTGTATATGGAAAGTGGTGAGGATGTACATGTAGTTTCCATTTTTTTAAATCTTTGGTTGAGATCACATATTCTTGTTTGTAACATACACAGATTTCAGTCTGGATGACATGGTGAGAAATAACAGTGTACTGGAGACATATTTTGTGAACAACATGAGTGTGCCAAGGTCAGATGCACATCAGATCATGCACAATGAACTCAATCTGACAGAGGTAACAGACCACTCAAATAGGTTAATGTTTAAATTGATTTGGAGTTATGGCACTGTAGCAATGCATTATTTAGCTTGTACACGTAAGCCCTCAAGTTGTTATTCTTATTGCTGTGCTATGATTAATTGGATGAATGACAAGAACCTGCTTGCAAGGTGAGGATATTACTGGAAGGCATTGAGCACAAGACTAAAACTAAGTTTATCTTAAGTGGAAATCACAGTTGCTGACACAAGGAGTAAAAGCAGACACAAGGTCAAGGCCAAACAAAGAGGTTATTTCACTTTACTTGCTGTGTTTAGTTCTTGTCCCCTTGTCTTCATTTTGCCCTCATGTTATAGAATTCTGTTGATTTTTTTGTGAACATTCATTAATGGTAAGAGGAATCTTCTTTTTCTTAGAAGTTTTTTGGTTGTTTTTACTCAAGGTCCTTATTCTGTCATGCTAGGAACAATACTAGGAGCAAATTCATGAGCTGAAATTAAGATTGAGAATTGTTTTCGTATCCACATACACTGTACATGTTGGTAAATATTTCAGAGCTCTTCAAAATAATGAGACAAAGCTATTACATGTGCAGTTACAGTTTTGTGGTGTTAAGTTTTAACAAAGTTAATGGTAGGGTTAAAGGTCAAAGGCTAGATGTTGTATCTTTGTTAAAGCATGGTATGTTGATTTCTCTTTCATTTTTTTGTCTAGATTTTCCACTTGCTTTATGGATACCACCCAAAGCCAGTCATGCCAGTTGAATCTGAAAGTATGCTGAATGCAACCAATGCCACTTCTCCATCCCAGAATGCCTCAGACTTTACAACCTTCCTGAAAAATCGTTTAAGTAGTCAGTGTTGTGGAGCTGTCTTTCAACATCTTCCCGATGAGGAATTATTTAGCTTCAATGGATTGCTTGGTCTGTTGACTTTACAGCCAGTGGTATTACTTTCTGCATTAAGATATGACCAAGACTTGAACTATTCAGCAGGTGTAACAGATGGAGATGCTTTGAAATTGAGCCTGGAGTATATGGTGAGTAAATTGCTGTGAAAAATTTTGAGAACCTTGGGGCAACCTGCAGGCTTCGACAAAAGCAAAGTCTGGTATTTCAAAGGAGGCAGAAAGTTAATCCTGCTTTCATGCAAATAGAATGAAAGAGTACTGTGATTAATCAGAATGAACTGCGTCTGCAATTTAGTCCACTTATTTTGTTCGAATTTAAATGACCTACATGTACATGTAGTTTAAATAATATCTAGAGAGAATGCCAGCAATTTTGAACTTGGTTTTCATTTTATTAAAATGTTCAAAACTTTGTCGCTGTTTGTATTAACAGAACTCCCTGCTTTCTCCAACTGAACTTCAAGCAATCACATGTAATAAGAAGAGCATTCTATCAGTCTATGACACAGAAAATAGTCATCTCAATAGTTCTGTGAGTAAAAATTACTTGTAGTTTATGGGTGGAGTATTTTCACTGTTTTTTTGCATCCACACTTATACACTGTATATGTACATGTACCCAAGAGTATTTTGCTATTATACATGTACTTAATTTTTGATAATCAAGAGAACCCGTTTGTCTTTTTAGTTGTGCTTACTCGGGAATGTAAAGGTGTATTTTTCCTTGCTTAGACCATAGACTTTCAAGATGACAGTGTAGGTACGTGTACATTGTAGTGGCCAACAGTATTTGCTCTGAAACTCAAATTTGCTTAAGCGTTCACTTTCTTGTACCATAGTATACTGTATGTACTTGAGTTACATTTTCCAACCTTTGACCTGTCAAGTTAATTTTTCGTCATGTATATTTTGACTGAGGCACTGTAAAATGTCTTATTCTCAGTGTTTTTGCAGTTACTCAAAGCTTTGGTTGTCGTTATTGTGAAACTGATATTTTCTTATTGCAGGGGTATGTAATTGGTGACCTATGCAACAGACAAGATGCACCTGATATATTTAAGGGGCTTTCTGCCGTGTTGAAAGATCAGTTAGACATAGCTGCTTTACTTCACAAGGTATTTCACAAAGTCATCAGCCTAATAGCATTCCTTACACTTGCACCTTCCATTGTCCAATCTACATGTAGATTTTAAGATGACATTAAAATCAACCATGTTGAACATTGGTAGGTTACTCTGTTATTTTAATGTAAATAGTCAAGACTTGGTTTTTCTGCAGAATGAAGAGCGTTTTGACAGCTTGCTATTCCCAGGTGATAAAAACATGTTCGTGGTTTCAGTTCAATCACCTATCTTATTTTGTGTTCACTTTTAATCTCTAATATATGATAGTATTTAACATTTTGTTTGGTTGAATTGCAGTTGAATATATCAGACGATGACCTCGCAGCAACCCGAGACAAAGCATTAGCTGTTGTCAAGGAGGTAAAACTATTTTTTGCAAGGAATTTGGGTCACATGTTTACCATTCCATTTACCTATTTAAAGACGCAGTACCCTATGAAATTAGACAGGAATTATTTCAGAAACAAAAGTAACTTGCAACCACTTTGTGTTAAATTATTTATATTTAGAAAGCAAAAAAAATTTTACAAGACCATTTCATGTAAAACTCCTGTTCTTGTTGAGTAGTACGGTGTGTGACATTTGTGCATTGGTTTCTTTCTTTTAGCTTGACAAGTTTGTGAAGTTTCAGGAGACACTGAATGATCTGTATAATTTTGCTTTGGACTTGCCTGGGGATAACTGCCCTGAAGATGTAGAACCTACTTCAGATACCTTCCCATCGTCATCAGTACCACCTACACGATCTTCATCATCATCATCACCTTCGTCACGTTTCCCAACAACTCCACACATGTCCTGGCTTGATTGGGTAAGAGTGACATCAACAGGGATTTTCTCATTTGTAGGAAAGAAATTGAAATGAAGGGATAACTTGCTACTGTCCAATTGAATTCATATGAGGATTTGGAAAAGTAGGTTGAAATGTTTGTCAGGAATTATTTTTATTAGCAGTGTGCATTATGCAGTTGATTAACTAGTATCATAAATATATGAATATTGTAATAGGAACTATGCAAGTTGTGTCCTTAGGCTCTTTGGCCTTGCAAATTGCATGTTGTAATGAGTAAAGGATTTCATCCACCAATATATATTTTTACCTTGAGACTTAATGTTGGATAAATTGAAAGAAAATGTTCTATTCCCTTTTGTATAGATGAATCATTTTTGAGTTGCACATTTTCAGAATTCCTACCTTGATAATGGTAAAGATGAAGGCAATTTCTCTGGTTTTCCTGATGATGATGGATACAACATTTCCAGCACCATGGCAACAACATTACAACCAGTAACCGACACCATTGACAAGGGAGAGGGTGAGGTGAAGCTTCTTTCATGAATCAAGGCTCTAATATTCTCATTGCTGACAAATTCATCATTCTTCATTTACCTTACAACTAGCATAATGTCCTTCATTGTTTGCAGTAACCAGTGCTAGAGATGAAGTGAATTGGCTATACTAACCTGCTCACAACTAGTGGGCAAGAGGTCTTTGGTTCAAGTCCAATCTGAGAAAGCCTGTCATGTATTTTTATGGGCCTGAAAAGTACTTTGCGTAAAGTACTAATGATAATGCCACACTAGTGAATGGCAAATCTCTTATAAGAATGAGGCTAAAAATTTCACGCTGCTATTAGTATGACAAGAAACACTGATATGGTGAAATTTACACCTGTTTTTTTATAGCTAAACCTGAACTGGATGAAAAGTCAAAGAGGCTAGCTCAGCTTTACAAATTATGGGCCAAAATGCAGTATGGCCTATGTGGACAGGAACTAAAAGTCAATGATGAAGGTTTAGCTAGAGGGGACATCAAGGCTTTACATCTGACTAGACATCAGAAAAAGAGTCTGGGATTATTGCTTCATGTCTTGTTCAGCAATCCCAGAATCCTATATGCTCCAAATACTACAGATGTGAATGAGCTGATTGACAAGGTTAGTTCTCAGTTTTCAAAGTCAAGCACAAGAACTGTGGGCTTTGTGATCAAATCCCCACTGGGTGAAAATGCTAAAACACTGTCTGTGAAGGCACTCCATAGGTTTGTTACTAATGATTGATCATTGGTAATGCAGGTGTATTTACACTTATAGATAGGTTTCTGACCCTTGTGTCAGTGTCAGGGAGGCAGAACTGGCTTGCTGGCATTATATCAAATGTATAAAAATGTGTTTGATCCAGCCAAAAGTAAACACATTACAATTTGTTAATAGAATGAGCCAATTCGGTATTCCAAAAGTGCATGTCCAGTACAAGGCTATTTGGCAACACTGTGAACGCGTGATAATCTGTCCTATCAACATAGCCATATGCTGACTCGCGCGTTTTGTACCAAAAAAACTTTGGCTCTATGAAATACCAAACTGGCTCATTCATGCCTTGTATAGATGACATTGATAAAAATTACTGTCTACTTGATCGATTTACCTTTTCATACTCGTATGTTGCTTCTGATAAACTTACAGGCAAGTGACATGGTCCACCTGATGCAGAATATAACACATTATGCACGTCTCTGGCGTAACATATCGCAAGAGATTCGTGATTATATGCATATGGACACCACTCAACTTGTGTTAAGTTGGCTTGGTCAGGTAAGGCTATTGTCAAGGAATTAGTCTTAAACTATATTGACACATTGCACGTAGTTAACCTTTGAAAGAGATCTTTTGGATAAAATTTTCTATTTCACAATAAAAAGAATCAGACCTGTGCGACAGTGGTTCATCAGACCAAATGTACTCAGTTTTTTGACATGAAAATAATATTTCTATTTGATTTTATGGGATTTCAGTCAATCAGAGGTTGTTACTCCTAAGGTAACGCAAATACTCATAGTTGCCCTTAGAGATGACATGCATGGTCAGGTAAAGCGGTTTGCTGAAGGAAATATAATTAATAGCTAAATTAGCAATTGTAACGTTAACCCGTTGTCTTATTCTAATCGAAGATGCTGGACAAGAGATACATGTACATTTGTAAATTAAATAATTTATTTAATTTTCTTCTTATGTTACTGTAAGATGGAGGACAGCTTTTCTGATCACCCATTGCTCTTCCAAAACATCACCAAGATGACTTCACCAGACCTTCAAGATCTGATCCTTAACCACACCTACATCAACACAACAAGTATTGAACACAGACTGGATGTCATAGATAATGCTGCATGCGGATGGTTGAATCTAGCTGGTGATGTAGACTTCAACGTATATCGTCCATTTGAAGATGAAGAGTCCTTGATTGATTATATCCTGAATGATGCTCTACATGACAATGTGACAGTGTTTGCCAGTGAGTCAAACAACAACAGTCACTCTTGCTTGTAATCTAATATTCTCTCCTTGAGAAGTAATGTATTGTTGTACCTACTTTGTTAGTCTTTCTTGGCTTTCACTACTCATTTAAGAGACTCGGCAATTTAATGGACGCTCCAAACACGCACCCCAATTTATGAGTCTGTTAATTCAATTTATGCTAATCTGGTGTTTGTTTGTTCAGTCACAGTGAAAAGTAAAAATTCCATTCAACTGTGAGTTGTCCACTCATGTAAAAAATTGTGTGCACATATTTTCTTGAGAAATTTGTTTGACTTAGACAGTACTTGATAAAAAAAAATACATGTACACTGTTGTATGTTTTCGGCTGTAGTTTAAATTGAAAATTTAGTTTGGTTAGAAATATTTTCAATCTCCTGGAATCTACTGATTCCAGTGAAAAACCTCTGAAGACTTTTTCCGAGACAGTCATAATCTAGCTCAAATAAGTTTTGCCCATAGTGTCTACAGATGCTATAGTAGATTTAGATGAATTTATCCCTGGGTTTTTGAAATGACTGTATCCATTTCCTTGTAAAGGTCTGATATTTGAAGTGGATGAGGAAGGCAATCTTCCACCTCATATTGTGTACAAGATTCGTCAGAACACATCTCTGACTGACCGAACGGATTTAATTCGCCGTCGTTTCTGGGCTCCTGGATCCAATCATAAATCGACGCTAGGTTACTACACTTATGGTTTTGTCTGGATTCAAGATATCATCGAGAGAGCTATCATTAATAAATGGGTTGGAAGGAGAGTCATTGAACCAGGAAGCTACATGCAGGAATTCCCCTACCCATGCTTCATCAGCGACAAGTAAGTACTGGTATACATCCGTAACATATCCAAGGTTTGAGTTTCTCCCCCTCTCTTCCCCCACCTGCCGGATACACAAATGACTACATCAGCCTCATTTAGTTTCTTTAGGAGTTCTTGTTGCAGTAATTTTTGAGTTTATTCAGTGTGCCCAATGTAAGTGCCGTTGCAAACAGATGTTGCGAATTCAAACAGTGTCCTATTTGTTTTTCAAACAGCTTTATGTTCATGATTGAACACATCATGCCAATGATGTTGATTGTCTCCTGGGTCTACTATGTGGCTATGTTTACACAGAGTATTGTGTATGAGAAGGAAGTCAGACTCAAAGAGGTTAGTAAAGCTAGCAGAGACTTGTAGTACTTGAGTAGAGTGTCATTGTGCACAGTCTGGTATTCTTGGGAAGTCAAAAAGTATGATCTCATGTAATCGGATCTCATCTCACTCAAAGAATTTAATGTTTGTTTCAGTGATAAGCAAGCTCCTTAGACATTACATTTGGAGTGGGAAGTGTTACAGTGTTAATTGTGAATTTCTTCACTGTTTTTTATCATCGGAGCTTTGTTACAATTTTTGACATGTGGGCCTAATTTTGGTGAATTTGTTGATGAAATTGATTGGTGGCTGATATTTCTTGTACATGTAGGTGATGAAGATGATGGGTTTGAGTAATGCGGTCCACTGGGTAGCTTGGTTCATTGTTGGCTTTAGTCAGATGTCACTCACCATTGTAGCGTTAATCTGCATCTTGCGATATGGTGAAATACTCATCCATAGTGACCCAGTCATTGTATGGCTAACACTCACTATCTTTGCTATGGCAACCATTTGTTTCTGGTAAGTATTGTGAATCTGATTAATTTGATAGGTTTGTTGATCGTTGACTCCCTCCTGATGTAGCAGTCATTTTACTTTTTGGATCACAATTAAAATTCTAAAACCAAGAAACAACTGTTAAAACTTATTCAATTTTTTGACTGAATATCAAAATACATGTAAAGGTACAATTAATTGACATTTTGGGGGAAGTGGTTACTTTTTCTGGAACAATCATGTGCTTAAGTTTGAAATCGTGATACAGCATTGCCTTATAACTGCCTGGATTTGATGTATTTCTTTATTATTCCATGCAGTTTTCTGGTGAGTGTGCTGTTTTCCAAAGCCAAACTAGCAGCAGCTTGTGCTGGTATCATATACTTCACCAGCTATGTGCCTTGTCTCTATATTGCTATCAGAGAAGAGAGTTTAGCCGCTGTGGATATATCCAGCTCCTTGAAAACCATGGTGGTAAGCTTGTTAAACCTTGCTAGTAGAGTATTGACTATAAATCACCACAAAGATATGATAACACTACAGAAGAAGAAATATTAAATGACTTTGTTTGGCCACTCACTTTGTTGTGTGCTATAGTGGACCTTTTTTACCAGTGGTGTAAATAGCTGACATTTTTCTCTCTGAATACATACCTCATACATGAGGGAATTCTTCTGGCAATTGACCTGTTTAATGATGGAGTTCTGTGGTATTACAGTCTATTCTGAGTCCACTTCGGATCATATTCTGAATTATGGAGATAGTGGGTTTGATTTCATCTAGTAGGACTGCGGTACTCATTATAATTTAACACGAATAACAACACATGGAGATGTACTTGATGTTCTTGTCTTCTGACCTAAAATTCTGTACTTTTTATTTCTGTTCATCTTGTAGTCGATTCTCTCTACTACTGCATTTGGATTGGGCGCTCGTTACTTTGCCCTGTTTGAGGAAAACGGTGTTGGAATCCAGTGGAACAACATTAGTCAAAGTCCTGTGGAACATGATTCCTTCAATCTGCTGCGTGTGATTATAATGATGTTGCTTGATACAGTTGTGTACTGTCTATTGACATGGTACATTGAAGGAGTCCATCCAGGTAAGAATTGTCGTTTGAAGTATTGTAAGAATGACAATATAAAGTGTAGATAGTCTTGATGTTTCCTCTGTGAAAGTGCCCATTACCTTGCTCTTTTTTCCTTGCAAGATTATACGTCTCACCTCAACTGTGGTATTTTATATTGTGGGTATTTTCTCTATGCAGGTTCCTATGGTTTGCCTCGGCCGTGGTACTTTCCTTTTCAGCGTTCGTATTGGTTGGGACATCGTCCTGGCGATACTGATCAATCCACCTGCTGTGATTGCTGTGTTTGTTGCAACAGAAGTTGTCCTACCCCATTGTCCATGGCAGAGGAGAATCAAGCATCTGCTATGCACAGCAACATGAACAGTAAGTCTGAATGAAGGAAGTAAACATTGTTATCCATGGATGAATTCAAACTAGGAATATCTGTTCGTTTTATGTGATAATTTGTTGTACCAGTCCCGCAGAAACTGAAGAAGCTGTATATACATTAAAAAAATGTTCAAAACTGATATCCGCCAGCTTCTTTTCACTGATGCATGCTTTTGAAGTGTGTTTAGTAGGCTTGATATTGATATGGAAATTATTGATCAATATTCTTTGTATGGCAGGTGCCTACATGGAACCAGATCCCACGCATCTACCATTAGGGGTCAGCATTGAAAAGCTTAGTAAGGTAAATATTTCACCAGAAACCTTGGCTCATATCAGGGAGGAATGTAGAAGGTAATGTTGTATCCACTTAAACACGCTAAGGTATCTTTGTATTGTATGTATATAATTTTGAAATAACTTGATTACTAATTTATTCAAATTGATTGAATGACAGGTGTACCAAGTAGGCGGAAAGCTGGCAGTGAATAAGCTGAGCTTAAAGTTCTATGAAGGACAGATAACATCGTTTCTTGGCCACAATGGAGCTGGGAAAACAACAACCATGTAAGTTGTTTTAATTTCACTCATTGCAGTAGTAAAAAACATTTGACTAAGAAGTTACATTGAACAAACGAAATTGTCACATTAAATTGAAATTCCTTGAGAACGTTACATATTATTCTTCCTTTAATAAGATTTTTGTCCTCTTTCTTCAGTTCCATGTTGACTGGTCTTTTCCCACCTACGTCAGGCACAGCTCATATATATGGCTGTGACATCCGTTCTGACATGACAACAATACGTAAAAGCCTTGGCATGTGCCCTCAGCATAATGCTCTCTTTGACAGGTGCGTATTTTTACGTCTTGAATGTAAATGACCCAAGTTGGGCAGCTTTATATTGGGAATAATCTAAGCTAGAGCCATACATGGATTGTCTGTTATATTTAGTGGTCACCATCTTTAATAACTAGAATGGTGGTTGGTTGGTTGTTTAGTCTGTCTGTCTCTGATTGAAACAATTACAGACACCTACATTTCATGTAACTATAAAAAGTGTGTTACTTCCAAATCATGGAATCTACAGCACAGTTTGATAAATCGTTAATTCCTGATTATGGACACCTTTTTGTAGTAAATGAGATTCTTTATCTCCATGCAGACTAACAGTAGAGGAGCACATCTGGTTTTATTGCCTACTAAAAGGAGTTCCAAGCTCACTCATCAAGTCTGAAATGACCAAGTAGGTTAAAAAAATGATGTAATGGCAGTGTGTTTGTTAACATTGTTCTTGGTTGTTAAACAGGCAGGTGAACAGAAGTGAGATTTTAAGTTTGAACTTCTAAAATGAACTGGAATTTGCTATGAAATAGTAAATCAGTTGTCATCATTTATGAATATTTTAAGGCAAATCGGTGTGTTTTCTATGGGGAAAAGTGATCTTTTGAGGTTTCTTTGAATTTCAGGATGATCATGGACATTGGTTTGTTGAAAAAACGCAATAGCTCTGTCAACACTCTGTCAGGTGGAATGCAGCGTAAGCTATCTGTTGCTATAGCATTTGTTGGTGGATCTCGAACAGTGATACTTGATGAACCGACTGCAGGAGTCGATCCATGTGCTCGTCGAGCTATTTGGGAGCTACTCATTAAGTACAAGCAAGGTAAGACAGCGAAGCTACCTTTTTCAGTGACAAAAATAAAAACAAAGCCTCACTCTGTCATCTGTATTTAAAGAAAAACTTTTATGCTGGAAGCACGAGGACTCGACCATCTTCAGTTTCTTTCATTTCAAAGAAAAAAAGTTGTATTTTATTTCCATTTAAAATGTGCAGGTCGGACGATTATCCTGTGCACCCATCACATGGATGAAGCTGACATTCTTGGTGATAGAATTGCCATCTTGTCTAACGGTCAACTCAAGTGTATTGGTTCCTCGTTGTTTCTCAAGGCAACATTTGGTGATGGGTACCAGTTAACTCTAATCAAGAAGCCTGCTTCACTGGTTGAGAACTGTAACCATTCAAGCTCATCACAAACACTTGAAGGTAAGAACCAATTAATGACATCAGTTGAACTCATCATTTTCTACCACACCGTCATAGGTTTTTCTATCATTCCTCCTAGTTTCTGTTTTGTAAATTCCTTTTAATTACATGTACATTTTCACAGAAACAACACAACAGTCTCAAAGAAATGACTCCTTTGTAACCAACTGCCGTGCTGAAGATGTTACCGGATTTATCCGTCAGCATGTTACCAGAGCTACACTTTCCTCTGAGACTTTGAGAGAGCTGACTTACACGCTACCTGTAGAGGCCATGGGGAAAGGAACCTTGGAAGGCTTATTTGAAGATTTGACAGAAGAGAAATTGGAATCTTTAAACCTGTCAGGATATGGGTTAATGGATTCCTCTTTGGAAGAAGTCTTCTTGAAGGTAGCTGACAAGTATGGGGTGAACAAAACTGGTAAGGAAATAACTCTTTGTTGTTCAATTAAAGGTTTACAATGCAATCCATTCGTTGTAGTGAATGGAGAATTCTTGATGGGTGATGTAATCAGTGTAATGCAATGTAGAAAGGGGAAGACAGTGGAAGATACGTGAAATTCTTCCTTCTTTATAGGAAAACCTGGGAGAGTTAATTCTGAGGACATTTTCATTACACTGAAGTTACCGTTAACAGTTTTGATTTGTCAAAATTCAAATATAATTTTTAGAGTGTGAATTAAAGGTTTTTTTTTTTCAGATGGAGAATCATTATCTGATTACTCCACGGAGAACTATCCCCTCCCGACACAACCATCTACAACTACTACACCTGAAGTAGAAGTGGAACTGTCCAATGTTGGTGTGTTGAACAGCAGCAGCAGCACTGTATCAGGTGAAGTCTCCACAGGACAGGTCCATTCACAGACAAGGGGAGGTTACAGTGCACTCCCACAGGAGGAACAACAAAACAGTAAGTACACATAATATTCATGAGAGACTTACATGTACAAGGATTTCCAACTGAGAACTTTCAAACTTTGAAGTGAGTGCTACTACTTTACACTGCAAAGAGTCCCTGAATAATATTCTAATGGATGTATTTTCTTTTTTTTCATTGATTACAGCATGCACTGATCACTTAGAGGGAACCAGTTCCTATTTATTAACTGGTATTTTGCTTCAACTCAGCCAGTTTCAAGCTTTGATGATCAAACGTTTCCACTACACAAGACATAACTGCAAGAGTCTCTTCACACAACTTATCCTGCCAGCATTCTTTGTTTGTATTGCAATGAGTGTCGCTCTCTCAGCTCCTAAAGTGGGCAACTTTCCTCCACTAGTCCTGACACCATCACAGTACCACCCTTTGACCTATCCTGATAATACATATTCAGTATATGCAAATGAAGCTTTGAATAATCGGAGGACTTATCATATCTACCGCTCTGTCGATGGGGATGCTGATCCAACACAGTTGACATCCACTTTCAGGTGAGAGTTACATTCATGTGCTGTGCATTATTTGATTATTGTGAGGTTTTAAGTTATCACAATCAAAGGAAATGTAACGCGCAATCACTGGTTTTTGAGAAAGAAGAATTTAAGGAAGACCTGGACCTAGGACTGGACCTGTGTTTGCTGGTACAATTGTCTTAACCACTGATAGCCTTAGAATATGTTACAATAATTAAATGGATATGAACCTGTCACTTGTGTTTGCAAGGACAGGTGTTTAAACTAGTCAACCACAAAGCTTGAATGATTGGTAGTGGCCAGATTTTGAAATCTAGTGTATTTAATCAATCTGACCATTATAAGAACTCAAGTTCATCTCATGAATTATGTTGAAGAAAAATAACATGTAGCGTCATCAATACTGGATACTGGCAGGATTCGAACTGGATTCAACAGAGAGAGAAGACAAGGAAACCATTGTGCTTATCTATCTTAAATGTCACAACTTTTGAACAGATACCCTGCTGGCATTGGAGCAAGTTGTGTTCTCAAAACACCTTGGAATGGCACATTGGATAGACTTGTCCAATCCAACAACTACTCATCCAGTGTCAATCTTAGAGGCAAATACTTTGATAGAATGTGTGAGGAATCCTTTAAGAAAGGAGAACCATTGTCAAACTATGTGCCTGAGATTCCTCATGAGCCACCACCACCTGAGGAGGCAGAGTTCGATGGTAAGACATTCTCTCCAGGAAAAAGTTTTTTTTATCCTGAGTTGAGCCAAGACATCACTAACTCATTTGTGTCCTCAGGTCAAGTGACTACCTTGTGTGGACTGTCTCCATGATATAGAGTACTGAAGTGAATGTCACACACACAGTTATGTGTGTATAAAAAGCATTATTGCTAGAACTAGTTCTTAAAGCAATGCACACATGTACTCCACTCGTTTGTCCAGCATTTACTTTTTCTAAATGACGTCACACTTTGGTACTCTATATAGATGTCATGGTATGACTCATGGTGTGCTGTTATTCACTTTTACTCTCAAATCTGGACCTCTGCAATTCTCTTCTGACAGGACTTTAACAGTGTAACCTTCAGAAAGTTCAGACTCAGGCAGCTTTTCGTTTTCCTGTGGAGGTTGAGCATTTATATGCTGTACTCTGATTATCAAATCTTCATTGGCTCCAAGAGAGTCATATGAAGTAGCACTGAACGTGCACAAAATAGTTTGCAAAAATCCCCATCCTCCATCAGTGGCATTTCAGCAAAACACATCACATTGGTTTTTATTCTCAAGTAAACTTTGTCATTCCACACACCATCAAAACATTGAACTTTTTAACCATCACAATCAGCAATGCTTCATCAACTGGACCTTGTCAAACACACTTGTTCACTTCAACCAGTCATACACGTACGTTATAAGTCCGTACATTATAAGCCTTGTTCAACTTGTACTTCTGTGTTTTGTGATAATGTTGTCATTATTTGAACAACGTCCTTGTTACCATGGAAACACAGTAGACCATGGAAGTTGACGGTAATTGTGTTAATGTTTTTAATGCCTTTTGCAAAAGATTCAACATTTCATTGTCCACCTGCTGTAATGGGTTTTTATGAAAAAGAGTATCTTAGTTTATGAACCATTTCAGTTCAGACAAGAACTTTTTGCAGATTTATGGTAGAAGCAAAAGTAAGAATTTAACTTCATATGCAATTAATGATGTTTGAAAATTATTATTGGGAAAAGTCAGGCAGTAGAATCTGTGGCTAGTTTTGTAAAAAGCATTTATTGGCTACTAAAAAAACCTTGGAATGTAATTTGATAACTTGAGTTGAAGGGACTGCTGTTATGTACATGTATGTCTTGCAATTTATTCCCCTGTGTATCAGTATGACAAGTCTATAAATGTAGATGCATGAAATGCGTGTCTTGGGCTGTTGCATGATACTATGGTAGTTTAACCTTACCTTTGACCCTGATTATTATTGAATTATTCCCTTAACATTTTATTTGTCTTTGAAATTGCTTTCTCCCTGTCTTTTGTGTGGACCATGTTGTAGATGGTGGTGCAACTTCTGAGAGTAAGTATTTTGCTAAAATTCTCCAAAGTTTCCTTGTTGAAGTGCAAGCCCAGGCCAGTTTACAGCAAAAATTTTGGCGAGTGAAGAATACTGATTAACTTCAGGGGTGCCATATCTGAAAACTGAGTTATGCCTGTTGCAAAGGCACAAGTGGAAAAATGCAGTGAACTTTTGGCTTGAGTGCTTTCAGTTTCTAGTTGAGATGTGTGATGGCTTAAACTTGAGAAATGTTTCTTGATCCATCTTAACATGAAACTAGTGAAGAATTTGAAGAACCCTAAATGTATTACAGATAGAATGGAACTGGATAAGCACTTCCACATCTGAGTAGATGCGCTGTGTATTTACTGCACTGCAGTGTGCCTTATATAATTGCAAACAAAGCTTTTATTCTGCCTTTGTAATGTGGACCTTCTGTGCATGTGGTGTGGTTTGCATTCTGTGCACATTTCATTTTTCATACTAACTTTTTGTGGTTTTGTAGCTGAATTTCAAAGCCACCTGGTACATTGTGTATCAGAGAGCAACAAAGTCTTTCTTGATAGTTCAAGAAGGTTGAGGGCAACAAATATTCAGTGAAGGGGATGAGTAAACGCTTTTTTTTTGTCGGGGGAGGGGATAGATGGGTCTTTGGGAAATGGGAGGGGGGAATCCAGCATAAATTTTTGTAATGAGTACAGGTTTTGCTGTAATGAATACGTAATGCAGAACAGGGTTGTTGATGTTTTTTATTTAAAAAAAATTGTCTCAATTGTCTATTCAAAAGCAAGCAATTAGTTGCACATCAAATAGTTTTCTTTTATTTATTTGTTTGCTTCAAATTTAAACAAATTTGGATTTGAATTAAGAAATTTAAATCAAGTAATTTGATTACATTCACAAACCACCATGTCTTAGCCTTGGTGAAATGCATGCAGTGTAAAACACTTCAGAGACAAGTACATATACATGAACATGTACCAAGGAGAAAGTTATGACAAAACAAGAATTGTTATCAGGGTACTTATACAAGCATCAAATAACTAATGAATGGGAAACATGCCATGAACAACATGTATATGTATTTATTTTATGTGCTATATGTTGGTACAAAATACTGGTATTTTACCTTGCTGTGTGTGCTAAAAGAAGTCTCATTTTGTTTGTGATCCATCTCCACAGAGCAATAAATTAGGCTTCATTAAAGATCACTTTATGAAGGGCATTTATTAAAGGGTATTTAGTGGTTTTAGTTACACTGCATAATTAACATTTCTGATATCAATAAAATACATGTGTACATGTATATAAAATACATGTGTACCTGTGTATAAAATACATGTACATGTGTACCTGTGTACAAAATACATGTGTACCTGTGTATAAAATACATGTACATGTGTACCTGTGTACAAAATACATGTGTACCTGTGTATAAAATACATGTGTACCTGTGTACAAAATACATGTGTACCTGTGTATAAAATACATGTGTACCTCTGTACAAAATACATGTGTACCTGTATATAAAATACACGTGTACCTGTGTACAAAATACATATGTACCTGTATATAAAATACACGTGTACCTGTGTATAAAATACATGTGTACCTGTGTACAAAATACATGTGTACCTGTATATAAAATACACGTGTACCTGTGTATAAAATACATGTGTACCTGTGTATAAAATACATGTGTACCTGTGTATAAAATACATGTGTACCTGTGTATAAAATACATGTGTACCTGTGTACAAAATACATGTGTACCTGTGTATAAAATACATGTGTACCTGTGTATAAAATACATGTGTACCTGTGTACAAAATACATGTGTACCTGTGTATAAAATACATGTGTACCTGTGTATAAAAGGTAGATGTACACTGTACACTGATACTTTACCATGTGAAACTCTGAAACAGGCAAATGAAGTAAAATTAAATCATGATGATAAATCCTTTGCATCAAATTCACTAACTGAATCCAAAAAGCTGATTTAAATCATAACAAGTGGATTGAATTGAACAAAAAATCTTGCCATCCGGGATGGTGTGTAACAGAGGGGGGATTTGTTGTTTAAAATGTGCAAAACCTGCAAACATTTCCAATCAGCAAAGAAGAATTCAAAAATTGAAACATTTCTGCCTTTTCCCACCCAAAATTAAATATGTTGATTTAAACCAATGATTTAAAAAAATTGTATTTAAATTGGGGTTTAAATCAGTGATTTAAATCAAGATGATTTAAATCATCCAATGGCAGAATGATTTACTTTTTTCTTGTCAACCTTGTGGAAGGATGTATCACTCTCTGTATTCAGTTTACATACTGTTAGATGTGAAGACTAGAACATCAATACCATAATACCGCAATTAAATGTCAAATGATGCTATCTGGTTCGTAATTGATTTTATCACAAAGGTGGACATGCCACAATTTGCAGGCTCTTATTGGACAATCATTAAAGTTACGCGTTAAGTTCCGGTTCCACGGTTCCATGTAAACTGCAACCAATGTGTGTAACCCTATGTGCAGTGCATGTGCAGTGGGCATGGTTTAAAGTGGCGTCACACTTGTGAACCAGATTGTTTCAAGTGATAGATTGTCAACTATACAACAACTGGGTATATTACTGAAAACCACTGTCTTATCATAGCAGTCGCAGAGTGAAAGTAGTAATTCTACTGATCCTTTTAAAAATTGAACATATTTCTAACACCAAATGTATTCATGTAGGTTACCAAGTAGAGGAAATAGTTTGTGGTTGTGTGTAGTTAGTGTAACCAGTCACTGCACTTGAGCTCCTTAGGAATAAGGAAGATTTTGCCCTTCAGTATTTCGAACACTGATTTATACGTTGATGATATTTCAAATAAGAAATTTCTGTCTGAAGGCAACACTCTCTAGCTTGTTCAGTGTATAACTGATGAGAAGTCAAGTATTGCCAATGTCAGAGAGTTTTTCAACATGTAGCTGTTATTTTCCACGTGGCTGCATTTCTTTCCCTATAGCTGCATTCATTGACACGATATTTTCATGATTTTTGTATATATGCGATTTGGTTTAGTCATTGGTCCATCCAAATCGGGATTTGTTTTGCTATATTTCAGTGTATTATTAGCCCTTTGATTCCTAATTGTTCATCCCGTTTCAAATGCTTCAGTTTTGACATTCTGGTCAAGCTCTTCAGTAAGCTTTTCCCTGCAGATAAGTACCATACAGGAATGGTTTGTCATTCGGCTTGCTTGTATGCATCAAGTGCATTTTCTGTGGACCTTTCTCTCACTGTATCAAAGTCATAGTTTTTGCCAGTCATTGGTCGGAAAACTGGCTGGATGTCATTGATGCAAGTAAAAGAATTGATACCATCAAGACTTTAAAATTCAGCAGCTATACAACTGCAAAATAGTAAATAAATACTAAATGGAAAATCTTCCTCTTTGGCACAATGAGTACATTTTGTTGCCAGAAAGGATGAATTTTCTGTGAGCTTTGTCATCTATGCGTACAAAAAATGGCAGGTGATTTTTCTACACAGGAGAAAGGTAAATGTACGTGCTCCACAGATGCAAAAATGCAATAGAATAATTCTAGATGGAATCTCAACTTGACAACAGGCTTTCTCCTGCAGTATCTTATTATTGCACCCGTACTGTGCTTGTATATCAGCTCTTTGAATAAGCTTTCCCATCCTTCAGCTTGAAGCAAAAACTTACCACTTCAGTTCTATTGTAACTGATCAACCCACAAATCACAGAATGCTTTGTTTCATAAAGTGAGATTAAATCTGTAAGGTTGTAATTTGGTTCCTTAAACATCAGTGTAACAAAAGTTCATGATTATTGCAGTGCCAAGTTCCCTTTAATGAATGGAATCCTTTCATCGTACTTGCTGTTCATAGTTGATGCTTGACGTTATGTTTCTTTGGATCAAAAAATGTTAATATTTGCTTAGTCCTTGTGTAACCCCACCAGTTCCAGGCACTTGTTACAAACTGATTGATTTCCTAATTGATTTCACAGAACCTGCAGGTACGACTTACATCAAAGAGAAGACATGCAGATGTTCAGCAGATGGCAACAGTTTTATCTGTCCGCCAAATGTTGGCTTGCCAGAACCAGATAAACTAAAAGTTATCACTAGTGATATACTTCTGGATATTAGCGGAAGGAACGTATCAGAATATCTCCTGTATACCACAGATAAATTCCGACTGAAAAGGTATGATATTGACATTGAACCTCTCTAGAAATACTTCACTGACAAAGATGGTTGGAAGAAACTGGATAAGCTTTGACTTCATTCATTTGTGGAATCTGTACAGGTATGGAGGTACTTCCTTCGGGAATGTTCGGACTTTTGTACCAGCAAAGTATGGAAACATCGTTCCTGATACATACCGCTCAATTGCAGTCAGAAATGCTGCAATCGTAAGCATCTATTTGGTCATGCTTATTGTATGATGTATTTACATGAATGGTATGTTCTCATAATTACTGATAAGTTGAATCTTTTAATCGTTGAATCCATGCCAGTAAATATCTATAACTCTTCCTAATTTTTTTTTAAAACAGGCTTGGTTCAGTCATAAGGGATACCACTCTCCACCTACTTTTGTCAATGTCCTGAACAATGCTATCCTGAGAGCGAACCTTGACCCTGATATCCATGGCAACCCATCGGCGTATGGAATTACAGTTATCAATCATCCAGTCAACAAGACGGGATGGCAGCTAGAAGATGAATTTGTGTGAGTTGATGCAGCTAAATTTGTTAACCCTTTCGCGCTGGGATGCAGATAGAGCCGCCGTAAAAATTGAGATCCTCAGCCTGCTTTTCAGCTATTATTCTTGGCCCACGCTCAAGCGAACATGGTGAAAACATGGTGTAGCCCAGAAATGAAAATACTGAATTTGCATCATAATCACCAGCTTCACAATAGTCCCCACTTTGAAAAGAGGCAACAGGAATGTGGCAGCGTGAGTAGAGCCACATGCCACCCAACAATCAGCCTTTTCACTGTGTAATTCAAAGGGTGCTGAGCATGCAGGGCCACAAACTGAGAATTTGCGGTTGGGCAGGTGGCCTTTGTGGCCAAGTGAGGCTGGAATTCTTGGAGTCGGCTTTTGGAAAGAAATTCCCGTCGTCAAGGGGTTAATCAACTAATAATGTTTATGTCTTCAGTTAGGATTAGTTTTGAGCAAAGTGAGCATATATGAGGACACATTTTATGAGATCCTCTCTCTTTAGCCACATCTAAATCTTGTATATAGGTTTAGGCCTTCTTTGATTGCAAATCCTTAAAAAATGGTGCATAAATCACCCTCCCCCCAGTTAATTGATAAGTAAAAACTTTTTTTGGGGGGGGGCTTGTTTCAGACATGGATCAGGATCCTGGTTTCTTGGAATTAATGTCCCAACTAACTTTGCACAAATCAGATAAGCCGTTAAATTTTGGAGTACCATTTTCCTTGCAGTACTCGTCAGTCAACCAATGTTCTGATTGCCATCTTCATCATTGTTGCCATGTCATTTGTGCCTGCTGGTTTTGTGGTTTTCTTGGTTATTGAACGTTCTACAAAAGCCAAGCATCTTCAATATGTGAGTGGAATGAGACCAGTTGTCTATTGGGCATCCAACTTCATCTGGGATATGGTAAGAGATTATTGAAGCAAAGGCCTCTCATCTTAAGACTGTTCACTTTATTTTTAGTATGTAAACTGATCGCTCAAATTTGTCTATTCTTCCCTAGATAACCTATTTAACACTAGCTATATTTTTTATCCTAATCATAATACGCTTTAATATTCCTTGTATTCCTTGATATCCTAAATAATTTGTATTTGATTTGCTAGATGGCCTACTTATTGCCAGCAACATGTTGTGTACTGATCCTGATATTATTTGACGTGCCTGCATATTCTTCTCATACTAACCTGCCTGGAGTCATCACACTCTTTCTCCTGTATGGGTGAGTCAGAAAACCTTTGTCCTGTGAACCAATGTTAAGAAATAGAGCAGAAATAAGGTGCTTGATTGGCTTTGATAATGTGTAAATATTTGAGGGCACTTTTTGACTTTGTCAGCTTGACACTATTCCCCATCAATGCTTAGACTTATCATGTAAATATGCACACAACTATACATCAGTATGCTTGTTTTACCTGTTGTCATGAGAGATTATGACAGACAGGTGTGTTAACATGGATGTTGGAAGTGATTGTGAATTTCACCTTGAGTATATGTACTTGGTTGATCTGCTTTGTGCAACATCACATTACATTAGTAAATGACAAGTTTTAGTCATTGTCCACGAACAGTTTCCATGGCAACCAGTTAAAGTCTGATTGGTTTTTCTGTTTGTCAATCCATCAGGTTTTCCATGACGCCCATCATGTACCCAGCATCTTTCTTATTCTCCGAGTCCAGTTCAGCTTATGTGACTCTAATTGTCTTGAATCTCTTCACGGGAGTAACATCATTAATTACCACCTTCATCCTTGAAATCTTCAACAATGATGAGGTGTGTGGTGTAAATTTGTTTGGGTTTTGGGAGGAAGTAAATAAATCAGAGGAAAGGGAAGATTTGCCCCTAAGAAATATATCCCAACCTTCTTAGTGGTAATGAGTACAAGTCTTTAGCTCACCAATGAATCTTTGTTCTCTCAGGTTGGCCATTCCTTTCAGTCAAAATGCACACTATTGATCCCACATTAGTGAATAGTTTCTATATTGAAAAATTATATACAATAAGTATGCAGTTCAACTTTATAAATTCATGTTTCTTTCTGCGTAGGATTTAGCAAGTCTTTACACCCAACTGGACAAACTGTTCCTACTGTTTCCTAACTACTGTCTTGGAAAAGCACTCATGGATCTGTCCTTCAATGAGTATATGAATGAATACTACTACATGATAGGTGAGTTACTGCAAAAATCATTCCACTCTAAATTTTTATCTCAACTTCTGTTTCTTCCTTGCTTAGCACAGTTTACTTCATCTCAACATGATGTCTTTTCTCCTACTTCTGTTGGACTCAAACCACCATGTCTTAGGCCGTTTTGGTGATGGGCAGTTTTGCATTCGTGCCCATCACTAGTAGCTATCTGTTTATGAGTATGCATTAAAGTGGAAGCTTTGTTATAGATGTGGGTAAATGCAGCTAATGGAGGGGTTGCACTTCATGCACTTCAATGGTTCCTTGCCATGTTAAAGGAACTATTACCGAGTACCAACCGCAAGGGGTCGATTACAGTGTAATTTGAGCAATTCTGCCAAGTGGAAGTTTATCACACACTCTTTATGTTTTGTATTATTTCAAAATAAACTTGTCAATGGTATCTTGTCAATGGATTTTTATCTTATGGGTCTATTGGCATCATTGGTTGTCGGAGGAACTTTTGTTCCTTTTGCCTTTGAGAAATGTTCTCTTAAAATTGAAACACCATCAAGTTGATGAAATCAAGTTTGTGATTTGTCTTTGGAAGGAATGGAGGATGAAATGCAGAGCCCTTATCAGTGGGAGTTGTTGTATCGTATCTTTGTGATCATGGGATGTGAAGGAATTGTTGCGTTCATCTTTACATTGCTCTGTGAATGTCGTTTCTTTATCAAACCAAGGTGAGTAATCTCAGAAGCAATGATCTTGTGAGAAACTTGTTCTAGACTCCTTTTATCTCCTGCCGAATCACTTTGTGGTTGCTGAAATATTAGATAAAAAAAGAACAGAGATCTCAAAAAGAAACAATTGAATTGTAACTGTTCTAAAATCAAGAAATTAAATTATGCTAAAACCCTTCTTTTTTGAGTAAATGAATGTTTTTGAATCTTTAGTACAAGTTCAAATTGATTTGAAATATTGTTCCTCCTCAGACGGAAGAAGTCCTCCAACTGTTCTTTGATGGATGATTCAGAAATTGATGAAGATGTCAAGGAAGAGAAAGAGAGAGTCTTGTTTGGCCTAGCCAAGAATGATGTGCTGTGCATCAAAAACCTGTCCAAGGTGAACTGTATGTTGATTAGGTTTTTATGATTCACGTCAAATATCAAGTCTCAAGCTTATAACATGGTGAAGATACAGAGGGTAAATTTAAAAGTTATGTTGTCCTTTATTAAGCAAATCACTATTTTCTAATGTGATGAATTGAATTGGATGTTATTTGTTTGTCATTTTAGGCATCCAGTTAATGTCATCCTGTGTTTGAAAAATTTTCATAATCCATTTCCATTGATTTTTTGTTACAATTGTAATTTTCTTTTACCCAGATGTACAAGACGAAACGTTTTGGATCTCATCTTGCTGTTGATAAACTCTGTCTTGGTGTCCCCCAAGGAGAGGTGATGCTCTTGTCACCTTGTTTGCAACACTATCTAGATTCCAAATGACACATATGTTCTTCTTCTTGAATTGTAGGAACCACGCACTCAGATAAAATTTCTGTGAGGGCAAGATTTTTCTTATAAAAAAATCTTCCCGATAGCACACATAAATTTTGGTTTGCATCCAGTAGACAGTAGTAACAGTAGTACCTGAAGTGTAGGCTTCTACTGTCAGTGAAACATAAATTGCCTAGTCTCAATGAATAGGTAGGTAAATTCGGTAATTTCATCCAAGGGATTTGTCTGGATTTTTGTTAGTGTTTTGGCTTGCTTGGTGTGAATGGAGCTGGGAAGACAACTACCTTCAAGATGTTGACAGGGGATGAATCCATCACTGAAGGAGATGCATACGTAAATGGACACAGGTGAATAGTGATTCATGTAAATCTGCACCAGTCATTGCTGAACAGTGCAGTTGTGCTTAAATGACCCTCGTCCACTCATTCTTGCAAAATCCCCTCTTCACTGGTTTCTCTTATGATTGCAATTTTGGCCACTTTATTTTTCCAATTTGTTTGTTCCCTTTGCACCTACTTACCAAATGATCATGAGGATGTTAAAGTACCGTCAATGCACCTGTAGCCCTTGCTCTTGGTTCAAACTGTCATCTAGATTAGTTCCACCATTCTCTGTTCAAGTGAAGTTCGTCACTCGGTTAACTACATGTATATCTTGGTTGTGCTTTGACTTACATTATCCTTAAAGGAATATACCTCTGCCAAACTGCACCACTAGTTGGCTTTTCAATAGTTTGAAGATCTTTACTGGTTTTGTTCATCCCATGCAGTGTGTATAAGGACATGCTGAAGGTACAACGCTTAATTGGTTATTGTCCCCAGTTTGATGCATTATTTGATGAATTGACGGCAAGAGAACACCTGACATTGTATGCTAGGCTCAAAGGCATTCCAACAAGGCAACAGAAGAAGGTACAGTTGATTTAGTTCCGAGTCTTATGTAGGCAAAGCTTACATGTAATATATGCAAATTTGCTAAGTTTTGAAAATGAAACCACAGATTTGAAAATTTTCCGCATTCAGTGTATGGCAGCATCCGCAGGGTGAAATCCTGTTTTGTAATAATAAAATGGTTTTGTTTTTATGAATACTGTTTATTTTGTAGGTTGTTGACTGGGCTGTGCGTCGAGTAGCTCTTACTCAGTATGCTAACAAGCCAGCTGGATCCTACAGTGGAGGAAATAAACGCAAACTGTCAACAGCTATAGCACTGCTTGGTCATCCACCAGTAATTTTCATGGTGAGTTACATGGAGTGACCAATTATTGACTGAGAAAATACACAGCTATCATGTCAATGGCTACAACCATGGCATTAATCCTGGTTTTAAAGTAATTGATGGGATTTGTTGTAAGTGAAACATAAATGGACAATTGATTGTCCTTTCACGTACTGCATAATACATGTAACTTAGGTTAACTGAGCATGCTAGTATTTGAATGTACTTCATTTCAATGAAAAAATGGCAAATTTGCATATCCTTGGGGCCTGAAATTGCAGGTGTTTTCTGCTTTTGTCATTTTTCTGTTTTGTTTTTTTTCTTAGGATGAACCAACAACTGGCATGGATCCACATTCTCGACGATTTCTGTGGGATTTGATTCGTTCAATCACCCAAGAAGGAAGATCAGTCATCCTTACTTCTCACAGGTAAGGTGGCATATCATGAGTATGGTGATGGGCATGGGTTGA
>NW_019091381.1:99881-142395 GCF_001949145.1 Acanthaster planci | reverse complement strand
GGGACATGTATACCTTAGTGTGGTGGACTTCTTGTTAAAAATGGTAACTGAACTAGTGTGTGTGTTTGGGGGTGTGTGAGGTGATTTAGCAATCTGCTGTTGGTAGTATTTTATGCTGGCCTAGGTTTGGGGCCTAAACTAACCTGGATCTTATTATCTTATTCCCTTTACAGTGGACGTCTCTAGACTGTTCCTGTGTTTTTTCTCTGGTCAAGTTTTACTGCCCTTACAGTTGTCATCACTGGAGCTTGTATTAGATTCCTTGATTCCATTGATATTAACACACTCGGTCTGATTTGACATTGATCCAATTTTATTCTGCACAGTATGGAGGAATGTGAGGTCCTATGTACTCGTCTAGCTATCATGGTTAACAGCAACCTTCAGTGTCTCGGCAGTGCTCAGCATCTGAGGAACAAATTTGGAGATGGGTACTATATCACTATCAGGGTCAGAGGTCAAGAACCTGACCTTCGACCTGTTAGCAGATTCTTCAGTCACACCTTCCCTTATGCTGTGCTGAAAGTAAGGTCAAAGTTGTTATCAAGTTGAAGCTGATGAATTATTAGTTATCCAAAGCATGACTTTTCAATTGAGATATAAATAGTTTGGTAGTTTACATATAACTTGACTTGATGTGTGTTTTGCTAATAATGAATTGTGGGCGTAATGCGCCCGTCATGGTTGCTTGATTTTGTACAGGTGCTACATTATCCCTGAACTCTGTTGATCTAGGATGTTGACAGTATAAAAACTTCTCCAACCAACAACTAGCGTAAAGAAGTTTACCTTATAAATTCTGTGACCCGCTCTGCAAAAGGGTGTATTAAGTCACACAATGCAGAAACACGTAATGGCCCATTCCATGTGCTGAGAGAGAAAACACTTGGAAATATTTGGAGGCCAGTTTCTTGACCAGTAAGACTCTGTTGCTAAGGAAAACCAAGAGAGTGTCTAACTTCAGTTAAATGTTTCTGTTCGTTATGTTTGAAGGGATTATCTCAAAAGGCTTGAGTGATAAAATGGAATTATATGAATATGCAAATGACAAATAATTCGAAAATGCAAAATGCCACTGGGAAGAATTATATATCAAATGAAAGCTGAGGATGTGAGCTATTTGATTATATATATAACTCAAATTCAAAAAAAGTGACATAACACACCTTTTTGCAGAACTGGCCACCTTCAGGGGCATCTTCATATCGCTTGTTGTGTATCAAATTTTATGCAAGTCAGTCGGTGTACTGTGTATTGTAGGCATGGTTGATGCCTTGCATCTTCATTTGGCAAAGAGTTGTACACAGACTAGATAGACATGTAATGATGTCATGAAATTGATTGATCGCATCTTTCGTTTGGACTCTTGTCAGGAGGAACATTACAGCATTCTACAGTATGAGATCCCACTGGAGCATGTGTCTCTCAAGGATTTGTTTGGCCAACTTCAGGATGTTCAGGAATCACTTCAGATCGAAGATTACTCCATCAGTCAGATGACTCTAGATAACGTAACAGCATTTGCTATATTTATCAATACATGTACTCCTGTATGGAAAGGGTTGTATATATTTGATAAGCTTTACTGCATCAGCATGCGATGTTGTGCTGTCTGTATTTTTTTCCTTTTTATGAATGCTTTTTTTGCTTGCTATTTCTCTTGAACGCTGTGGTTTTAGACAAATATATTTCTGATGTTTGCCATTTTTAAGGTCCCCAGGACAAAGGCTTGAAAACATCAATGAATTGTTTACAATTAGTATATGTATTATAGATTGAAGCAATGGTTAAAAGAGAGTATTCAGCAAATTCAGAGATACATGTAATGGCTTTGAGAATCAGTGACATAGAACTTTTCTGGACTATGAGTGTAATTGTGTTTTTTGGCCTTCAATCTACTACTCTGCAGGTATTTGTGAACTTTGCCAAGCAACAGTTAGAGAAACAAGAAGTTCTCAACTCAGCTAGTCACAAAAGAAGAAAGCAGCGTAAACTGATGAAACTCCAAAAAGCCAAGATGGAACCTCTGTTACTGGATGATGAGTTTGATACGAGTTTAAACACAAAGAGTGTAATGCCCTTGTCAACAAAAGGGATTAAGAAACAATTCCCTAAACCCTGGAAACTGTTTAAGAGAGGATCATGCAGGGTCTATGATGAAGCACCAGCATGGTTCGAAGATGAAGAATACATCGATGAAGAGTCTGATGATGAGCCATTACTTGATTTAAGGTGTAGTGATCAAGAGCCAAGCAAGAAATACTGTGAGAAGTATAGTGATGGAGATGAGCCATTGCTAGATTTAAGCAGTGCCGATGACAAAGAGGGCAAAAGAAAGGATGACAGACATGTGTCTCATGGTCTCCATGATGATGATGAGCCACTGATACTGGAAGACAATGATGAATCTAAGCCCCTCCATACGAGTCATTCGACATCCAGTTCACTCTGGTATGATAAACATTCGAATGGTCTTCACCAATTTGATCCCAACAAGGAGATATTCCTTCAGGACTGTGATGATGATGTCCTCTTTCCGTTAGATGAAACCACAGTAAGTAATCCTCTCTTCTTTTGAGCCTTGGTGTTTTTAAAGATACTTTTTTGTCACTCTTGCCTTGGAGTGTAGTCTTGAGCACAACAAGAACTGTCAATCAGAATGTTTGATCCGTTGCAGAGAGCCTTGAGCAAGTTCTTGCATGTCACAGATGGTGCCCCTAAACTAGTCTGCGCTGACCAGAGTTACACTCACTGGCAGGGGGTTGTAATTGACCAATTTTTTCTTGATTGCTCATGGAACCACTGCGATATTGCATTTACACAGATGGCTGATGTGGGTTTCTTACTGTCTTTCTTACTCTGTTCTTTCACTGAATAGAAGTTACTGAGATCTTTATCATATTGTCTGTCCTCCTGTGCATTTACATTGCATTGTTGAGATCATCTCACCAATAGTTTCATTCTTAAACCTTTTGCTATTCTTGTTATTTCAATGCAGGTTAGATTATCCCTGATGGACTTGGAGTGATAGACTTGTTCCAGTCTTACAACAACATGTACATGTACTCTTAACAAACCAAATAGCTGCACATTGTTACTGACTGTGTGTGTGAGATGTACTTCAGTTTTTTCATGAAATATTAGTTCTCAAAATGTCTTGCGGCAGTGTTCATATTGTTAATGCAGCTTTTGCCAACTGCCAGGAATTAGCAGCAATTAGTAAAGTGATGTTTTTGTAGCACAGAGTATGTTATTTATAATACGCTCATTCCTCCTGGATTAGGATTGCGTACCAGTATTGTTTTATCTGAACAAAGACGATTATCTTGATGTAAAAGGCTAAGGGCTGTTTTTCTGAAGTAACATTACGTTTTTAGATCATATTTACAATATGGACTTTTAAAAGACCGTGTTCTCAATTGTGAGGCCAATTGTGAAATCAGAGTTTATAAAAAAAACGAGCGCAAAAGTTGTCTACTTTCTGATGAAAATTAAAACGTTATTTACATTTTTAGTGTAATGAAGTGTAAACTAAAAATTACAAAATATGTTTTTGATTGTCAGTATAATAAAGAAAATCTTGTTCAAAATAGTGAATAAGACAAGTGTTTTAAGTTAACGAGCAATGGCATATTTAATAAATGGGACGGTAACAGAATGGTGTTTGTCAGTATTTTTGTATACAAATTACAGGTGAGAATTCAATTAACTTGTAAATTATTGTAATTTAAATGAATTCTTCATTAACATAAATTCAACACATTCAATGATTAGCACAGTATTAACAAATTGGCGTTTGTGTGCATTTCATGTATGTTGGTTAACAAATTTGTGCTTTTTGATTTGTCTCGGGCATTTTCCATTTTAAAAAAATATTTATTTGAAAAGGTATATTCAGTGCTGCTGTCTTCCGTTTGCTTCCTTATTGGAAGATTTGTACAGTTTGATCTTTATTTCATATTTGCACATATTGATCTTACAATTATAGTGATAACTGTAAGTGTGTCTGGCTTTAATTCAAAATCTTTTCAATTGTGATGAATTTTTAGCACTTGGAGAAGAGAAGTACTGTAACCCCTTTCCTTCATCACCGTCTGTCTTGCGAGGCACCACTCTAAAAGAAAATAAAAATAAAAATTAAAAAGAACAAAAGAAAAGTGAAAGAAAGAGGACAAGGGATGGAAAGAACCTATTGGTTGAAATACCTATATTTCCTAGGAGACTTCTTTCTACTCTTAAGGATTTGTCAGCTTGCTGCTGATGAATGCTTCCTCCCATGGAAAAAAAAGATGACGTCCATGTTTATTCTCAAACCATTAAAAAATAGCAATACAAGTAGTCGAAACCCTGCTTCATATATTTGCCCCAACCTTCCAGGTAATCGTAGTTTTTAAGCCTCCAATGAACATTTGTAGATGGTGAAATCTTGTCTTAGTGACTGTTTTATGGTATAAGCAAAAGTATGGATTGTGCTCCTTAATTTTGTCAAAAGATAGGCGATAACAATTAGTTTTGGTTATTCATTCTCCTGTATTTATTTCTTGAATGGCATTTTAGACATTGAATATTTCTAAACATTTTCAGAAATTCATTATTTTAATAATTTACCTTTTCCCCTTATTAAAGAATTACATCTTAAAGTTAATAGAAAAAGCGACAATATTTAGGCAAAAGTTTATTTTAATTTTACTCACGCTTAGTTGTTGAACAGTTTCCAATGTTTTATTTGGCTTATACTCCTACTTACAAATTTAATTACATTTGAGCTATGTAAGCATACTCTTTTCGGATTGCAGAACTTACAACATCTACATGGGTATTGCATAATCATGATTTTTTATTGAAGATGAAAGTCTCGAGGTTTTTTTAAATTCCAGTCGTGTTGTAGATGTGTCTCATTTGATTTGTAACGGACCTGATTGGTGAGATGTTGTGGAAGCAATCGATGGAGGATCAAGTAGGGTGGATGTGTGGGCCTAAGTTTTTATTGTTGGCTGCATTTACAGTATCGATAGCTTTGTGAATATTAATCTTTCAGAAGAGAAACGTGATTTATTGTCAGTACATGTACGAGTATCACCATGTGTAACGTGGAGCATGGCCAGGTGACCGTCGGAAAGTTTTGAAAGATGCCGTTTGTTCTCAATTTAGAATGTGAAATTGTTCTGTCTGAAATTAATATTTTAAGGCCTAATTAAACGGTGTGCCCTGTTCCTTATTTGCCAAGTTATCTTTGGTCTTTGTATTTTAATTAAATTTTTTTTTTGGCCTGTTCTGCAAATTTATTGTATTCCGTGTTCAGGCTTGAGTTGCCAGCCTTAGCGGTAGGATTTTTGTTGGATTTAATATTTGCGTTCGTCCCAAATGTAGGCGTTTGAGTACACGAGCTCATTTGGATTTTGTGATCTCAGAGGTAAGTTTTTACAATAATACAGGGGCTGAATCCAGGAATCTTTCCAACCGGGGTATTTACCCTGATTTCGTGGTACATGTACTGTATAATATTTGTTAACGTGTACGTACAATGGGCTTTTAAATTTGGCCGCTAGATGGCGCGTTTGTAAAATGGCGACTTATACAATCACGAGGAATATTTTACGGAGTCATGGAAGTGTCCATAATCCACGTAAATTTTTGCTCTTCGCCCAGCAAAATATCACACGAAAGCCACACGTGCAAGCCCGTAATATAAGGAATGTCTCGGACCACTTTGGGCATGACTACATGCCTGAAAAATCAATGAGTTTGTTTGCCGGACTTGGCATTGCAAGCGGTGTGTTCCTGTCGTCATACATTTTGAAGTACAGCGCTCGAAGACGGCTTTGTACGGCCTCGGCACAGTCTTCAGAAAGAAATGAAACCAGTCAACGTTTCCTGTCTGATGTCGATGCTTCTCGTCTAAAGCTCACTCTTTACCAGTATGAAGTCTGTCCCTTCTGCTGCAAGTTAAGGGCATTTCTTGATTTTTATGGCGTCCCATATGACGTTGTTGAAGTTGATCCGATCCGCAGAAAAGAGTTGAAATTTTCCAAGTACCGTAAAGTACCAATCCTTATACAAGAAGGACCAGCTAATGAGAAGATAGTAAGTAAATTGTAAAGAGTTCCAAACACTTATCTTCATTTATTTCACTTGAAAACCAAAACAAAATGTGGTAGGCTTAATCTGATGAAGAAACACTTATTTAAATTTTAAAATGTTGTAGTTTTCTTGGAAAATACTAAGACAGTTTCTGCCAAGATGTAAACAAGGCACAGCAGTAAATGTGATAAGAAGTGAATTTTAGAGTATGAATTTCTAACTGAAATTTTGAACTTGTATTTGTAGAACTGGAAGTGAAATGGTATGTTAGAAGTTGACTTTTTGATATTTTTTCAGCAACTGAATGACTCTTCAGTCATTATCAGTGCCTTGACTACGTACATGAGCACTGATGAGAAAGACTTCCTGAAGATTGTAAGTTACTTCCCTCAAATTGAAATTCAAGACAAGAAGGGAAGGAAGTCAATTGAGTTTGGCAACAAGTATGAGATCATGACGGGAATGCCAGGACGGACAGTGCATGAAAAGTGAGTTATTCTTTTCATTTGTCCTTACTACTTGATATTGTAAATTTCAGTTGTTTGATGACACGTTTGATGTAGTGCAGTGTTGTATTTGAGGCCACTTAAGACCGACACAAGACATCCAGCCTTGGGCCTCGAATTTCACGACGGCCATGGCCGCCGGTGCCCTCCCATTTCGCCATTTGGCCATGGTGCCCCCGAAAGGTAATCGTGTTTCACCCGCAAGATGGAAGTGCCCTTATTTTTTCTTAGCCGTAGTGCCCTACATGTATATATCGATTGCCCCCGTTCAGCGAGCTCCACGGAAAGTGACGTACATAACATCCCATTATTGTTCACGTTTGACTGAAACACTGCACCACCAGCGTTCTAGCCACAATGGGTGGTGCTGGGCGGCACCACCCGGTACTGTAAATTTCCGCCCAGCTCTTGGGTTCAAATTGGCTGTGCCACCCAAAACGGATTTTCCAATTACATGTACATGTAATTAACTGAAATATTGCTATATTATTATATATATAAAGAACCAATTTGATCATATTTCAAGCTTATAAAGTTGCAGTTTTGCGCTATTTTACAATTTTAAACAAGTAAGTAAAGACCTAAGAAATATATTTCTCACAAATCAGCGGCTGATCACAAACGCATTATTGTAAACGTGCCTTCAGGATGACGTAGGGGAAATCCCTTCTGGTATTCCCCTAAAAACCCAGCTATGGGCTGTGGGAGATCTGCTCACTACGCTTGATTAATCCAAAAATTTACCCGGGACTAAAATGGTGCTAAGCTTGAACACAGTGCACCACGCCACCCAAATGCATGGCATGCATGCATGTGCAGGGCGTGTGTGCACTGTGTGTATGTGGGAATATCGTACACTCAGCCCGCTGCACACCAGCGGCCCGGCCCAGCCTGGCCCACATAACAGCGCATACCCAAGCTAAGCATTTTAATGTACCATGCAATAATGTTGGTTTAAAACTAAGTGCTCATCAACGTGTATGCGTTAACGGTTTATCGAGAGTTCCACGTTTTTCATGCTCACGGGACAGTTGTATGGTTGTTGTAGTATTTTAACTAACACCGCAAAGTACAATGTAGTGTTTGCTGTTTAGTGCCATGCGCTGTGCGTGATCTGAACTGTACACACATGCTATCGATCAGGACTACCCTGATTCTCATGTACGTTGTTATGTGTGAAGTCACTCAGTTGACTGGCCTGGCCAGTTTTTGTGGTAGGCAAAATGCTGAGGAAAGAATGGTTGCAGTCAAAACAGGCCAGAGCCTTTCAACACTCAGCTGCTGGTTCTGCACTAATCACAGATTTGTTCAGGTATAATGCGTATCCTACTTTTTCTGTGGCCTGAATGAATATTGATTTTCATGCAATATTGATATAGGCGTACATGTACCTCATTTAGAAAGTAAACTTTCAAAAAAAATTGGGATGGCATTAATGCCGAGAACTTTGGTACGCTGATGGCATTAATGCCCTCACATGTGGCATTAACTAGTGCCCATTATTTCAGCCAGTCCACCAATGCCAAATAGCAGTGCCCAAAAAATGAAATTTTAGGCCTGCAGCCTGAATTCAAGTTACAAGCTACACGTATTCAAATGAACTGCAACGAAAGCATTCCTTTGCCATTGTTCACACTGTTACTTTTGACTGGTCTTGTGATGGTCTCGACTACAACACTGATTTAGTGCTTGCAAAAATGGTTATACTTTTTTATTTTACTTAGTGAATTTGTGTAAGACGATTTTAAGTACACAGTCTAAATTAAATTTTTGTGTGGTCTGTATTTCTAGGGAAGAAAAGAAGTGGCGTGAGTGGGTTGATGGTGTCCTAGTTCATTACATCCCACCTAACATCTATCGTTCCCCATCTGAGTCATTGCAAGCATTCTCTTATATCTCAAGTCATGGCAAGTACAGCACGATTGAGCAGTTTGTCATCAAGTATGCTGGTGCTGTTGGAATGTTTTTTGTTGCTAAGAAGCTCAAGAAGAAGTGAGTACATGTAGATGGGGATGCAGACAGTCTGTTGTATTAAGGATTTGAACCATTCCCCTCTGAACCCTAACCCTCCCTGCCAAATCCATGAGGAGGTTTTGCAAGAAAAAAAAACGGTAGAGCGAACCCCCCTTTATTTCCTGTTGGTTTGGTACTCGTTGGATGTTCTCATATACAAGGAATGTGCCATCTGTTTCCCACAGTAGAAAGCTTTGGAGGACTTTTGAAAGTTTGTTCCAGAAAGGCACAGGGAGTAGGGTTTAAGTGCCTCTTCATGTTAAGTTTCATGCTGATCCAGCATTTTATTTGAAATGGGAATTTTCTTGGATTGTTATGATGTTGAGCATTGGCATAAAAATCACACCATAAATTCATGCCTGGTCACTGTTGAATGTGCATAAGCCTTGAATTCATTTGCTTTTATCACATGTCGTGTTTTACTTTGAAAAGAAAATGTACCACATGTCTCGGACAATTA
This sequence comes from Acanthaster planci, assembly GCF_001949145.1. The sequence continues at coordinate 133,335 of NW_019091381.1, read as the reverse complement.
AAAATGTGAACATTCCTGATAAGTTTTGTCTATTTTGCAGGTACAGTATACCTGATGATGTTCGGTCATGTTTGTACAGTGCAGCTTATGACTGGATCAATGCTGTAGGGACTCGTAAATTCATGGGAGGTGACAAACCAAACCTCGCAGATCTGGTAAATGTAATTTCCATTTACTTTATTCAATGTCAGTTATAAGAACTTGCATTTATGGCATTCTAGATAGTCTAGATGTATTTATGTTTGGTCTTCATTTCTATCCAGGCTGTTTATGGTGTCCTTAGCTCTATTGAAGGATTAGATGCCTTCAATGACATGCTTCAGAATACTAACATTGGACCGTGGTATCATCGAACCAAGAAAGCAGTGAAGAGCACAGATGGAGCCAGATGAGTCACAACAAATATTCTTTTAGCTTGTTTGGTTAATGTACAACATGGAGATCGAAAATACCCGTGCAGTTGCATTATATGTCCTACTATATCTACAAGATAGATGTGCTGAAAATATTGAATCCTGAAAAGGCTTAAGAACACCTGGTCTAACTAGAAGTCCCTCAACATTTGTAATTCATGTGTAAATCACTGATATCTGAGCAATTTTTATTCCATCCTTGTAAAGAAATCATATTCTGTGACTTAGTTTAACCGTCTGAACAAGAGGGAAACGGCTTTCAACTTGATATCAAAAGTAAACCGATTTGCTTGTCTAGACAATTCCACTGACTTGGACTTCATCTGTACATCCAGACACAGTAGTGTAACACTTTGGGGATGTTGTCGAGCCTCAAGAGGAAGGGAATACTCTCCATAAAGCATTACTCATGCAGTGAAAATTGTAAAATACATTTGTAGGTTGTTTTCATCTTTGGTCGTTTTATTTTGTTTCGTTCTGTGTATTTTTTTGCTGTTCATTAAAAGTTCCTTGAAAATAGTGGAGTTTCATCTCTCCTGAACGACATGATTTGAGCAGGGTTCCATTAAACATTTTGTAGTTTTTACTGGATGTTTAAAATAGATTTGACCTTATTGTTAGTCCTTTGGCACAGAAGTCGAAAACAGGGAAACCTTTTTGATTCTTTAACAACCTCTTCAATCAAGATTTTTTAACTGTTTTTTGTTATGAACATGTCAAACTGTTACATAATGCATGGTCACGTTTCTTTTTTGGGGGGGGTGGCTGTGCCAGGGTGTTGTAGATTTTTTTATTTGATAATATTGATGGATAAAAACCCTGGAAAAGCAAACCAGCAAACAAGTTGGAAGGATTAATAAAATAATCGCACCATTGTGTTGACTTTTGATTAGTTAATGTTGATTTTTGCTTTCAATTCTACAGTGTGAATGCTTTTTTTTTTCAAGGGACTCATGATGACAAGACTGTATTCCTTGTAAGGGAATATCGAATACATTTTGTTGTATTTTTACTATAGAAAGAAGTAAATGCGAAGGTTATTGAGCTGAAGTTGGATGTGAGCTTTTTTATGGGTGCGGCACCTCGAAAAATGAGTACATGTATTCAATTATTTTTTATTTCACATTCCCCTAGCAGCCCCAATTGAATTGAGGGCATGTTAACACAATAAAAGTGTAGATTACGATTACAAATTACTTAAAACATTGCGAAAAAGGATATGAAACATACTAAAAATTAATGTTAATAGATAACTACATTTTGACATTGTAAATGTTAACCCAAAAGGTAGAAAATTACACAAATGAATTTCAAAATTACTGTATATACGTGTGTAATTAAAAATAAATGCACATGTATAGGAACAGACAAAATAATGGAAATAGGTAAAAGATCCGTTGTTTAACGTGTATTTGTGATAGCGCGTTGGAGGACGCTCAAAACCATTGATTTGCTACTGCAAAGGAAAGCAATGAACATACGCCATCGCGTAGCGTTATAGAACGCGTCTTGCAACTGTACGCGCAAACGAACATATTCCTATGTCGTTATAAAGTGGACATTAAGGAAGATCTAACTTACTCTCTCAAATTCCTGATGCAAATCATCGTTGGTTAAGTGTGTAGAAATACTTAAACGGGAACATAAAGGTATTCTGTCAATTTGCCTTGGTTCTTCGAATTTAGTGCCGTGAATCCATATGAACAATAATAAAAGGTGAGTTTTCGGGGATTGTTAATTTGGGTACCCTGTTCCTATAATAGAAGGGAGAGCTAGGCTTACATTTTAAATTTTGAATTCACCTTTGGAGATGTTTGTGACATGCTCAATAACTATAGGACTATTGTCCAATAAAGGCAGGGTTTTGAGGGAAATTTTGAGGGGAAACAGTGAGTGTTTTAATTAACACATGACACATAGTGGATTCAAATTTGCATGGTTAGTTTGGCAGTAAGAAAATCACATTTTGTTAAAATTTGAACAAATACCATAAAATAGGGTCAGCCCAATGAAGAGAGTGTTGCCTTTGTTTTTTGGGGGGACTAAACAGTTTGGCAAGATTAAAAAACTGGAGGGGGATTCCCCAAATATACAATCCTTGAGTTTTCTATACTTATGCAAATTATAGGAAGAAAAAAAGAGGTAGGCGTAGCCAGTAACGATTAACTGATTACATGCATGTAATAAGACGTTGTCCCTTCATTGCAGATAATGAAGCACTCGGAGCATGGATGGAGCAAGTGTGACGTATCTTGCGGTATTGGATACCAGTCAAGACGGGTACTTTGCTTAGAACCAGATGTAGAATGTAGAGGGGAAGAAAGCGTGGAAGTACGGCGCTGTCTGGGTATAGACTGTGAAAATCCCGAACAACTAGAGTCAAAGATTGCTTGCAGTGGTGAGCAAGAAATCAAAGCAATAAGCTACTACACCTTGGGCCGGATTTCATTATACCACCCCATACTTGTATACATGTAAACTCAATTTGTCATAATTATGATTTAACAACTTAGTCTGCATCAGTCATTAAACCCAGCTCAGGGATGGATCAAGGATTTTCCAAAGGGGGGGGGCGTGATCCGGGCCTCCTTGTTCCGCCCCTGCGGCTGATGCTCTTCTTAGCAGAAAGGGAAACGATAGGTTAATGATCGGTGTATTGTCATTCCGTTTTCTCGGATTTGGTAGGTGCATCTTTCCTGATTATTGGAATCATAGTTGGCATTTTCCTAGTACTTGTGACGATCGGAGGAGCATACATCTTCAAAAACTTCCTGTTACCAAAAATTAAGTGAGTATGGAATTCATGGTGGTAATACAGTTGATTAATTTAAAGTAGAGCGAGTTTAGTGGTGCATTACGTGCCATTCCCGCATTTGTAACAGCTATGGTGCAGTTAACTTTTGACGGCAACCCTTATTTAGTGAGCAGTAACAGGGTAGGGTACCATGCACGCCAGTAATCATTTTGCTCCTCGCAACATGTCGTTGGGGCCTGAGAGTCTTTCTATTGACTCAGGGTCTTCGGTACTTCGGGACCATGTTTAATTTTTGAAATGATTTCTGTTTTGCAGGGAAGTTAACAAAAAGTCGTCGTTGAAACAGAAAAACAAGAAGCGTCCACCCGAACCACTGTATGTAAAGCATGCGCCCATCTTAAAATATCTGTAAAGCCTGTGCCGACCAGTGACTTTCAAAATTCTTATTTCTTTTCGTTATAATCAGTCTTTTCCTAAAATTTTTCGGAAATAAGTTAGTTTGCTAGATGGTAGGATAGCGAAGCGGTCATCGGCCGAAGGAGTTCAAAATATTCACATGAACCTTCTCTGACGGCTATGACTCCAGCAAGACTACAACGCCCGTCTGATACTTTAGATTATCTCTTGAAGTCTACAAGAAATTAAAAACTCCCTTGAGTAATCAACAGACCTACACGCTGAAGAACTGCAGTACATGTCGCTGATCATCCTCCTGTGTTTATATTTAGACCCCGAAGTAAAGGCAAAGTTGATGACGAGGAACATCTTTATGAGGACGTCGACGGCATTCAGGGCAAAAAGGCTACAGCTAAAAATAGCTATGTCATCATGACGTCGTAAGTACTGTGATGGATGGATGGTGTATGGTAGTGGGGGGTGTTGGAACACTGTATTCTCCTTGGAAAATCTCTCGTCTGTGAATTCTCGTGCACGTGACTAGCTTTAGTTGTAATCGTAGATCTCATAATAAGTAGAACTAGAGGTCGACAAGAATATAATATCAAATCAGTGCTCTGAAATATGATTTGATATTATATTCTTGTCGATATTCTGATCACGGTGCTACGCAGCCCTTCCATATTTCTCAGAACTAGAGGTGACGCGGGGCACGTAAAATTGCTGCATTTACGCACAAACAACTTGGAACCTCGCGGACGCCAACGCGTATACGCGAAAGGCGCATTTAAATTGATGTGACAATCGATCTCCATATATGCATCATAAAGTCTTTACAATGGAGACCAATAGATGTGACGAACCTCATGCGTTACATGGCAGCGTAATAGAAGATCATGTCGCCCTGTTCCTGCGCAAACAATAGGCCTGACACCTGTAGCTTTATCCTGTGATCTCTATTGTGCATTTCGACAACCAGAACTGGAAGCCATTACTGCGGTGGCACAACACTCGTGGGCAGGTGATACGCGCGCTTGTTACATGCCTATTCGGCCAATAGGTTGTCGTGAATTGCCAAAAGCACGCGCGCGTCAAGCCGAGTGCTGTGCCACCGTCCATAGACTGGATAGGACATCGCGCATTGCTTGTGCACAAAATGTGCGGCCGAACAATGGCGGTGCTTCAGGAGAGTAATGTGATGCTATATGCCGTGCATTTCTGGTCAACATAACTTTTTTTCTCATGGGATGATGGCTAAGCCCTCGGCCTCCCTCCCGAAAACGAGCCAAAAATAAACAGAAAATGCAAGAATATAATTTCCGGAAAAAAATGACCATTTTCTTATTAACTAACCCACTTGGAAGCGATAATGTTAACCTTTTTTGTGTGTTTGTTATTAATTAATTTTTACACCTATTGTCTACGGTCTCGCTTTAGCAATATCTTCACTTTGGGTCGGTTCAATCGTGATTTGTTCAGTGTGTAAAACTTTGAGAATTCCACTGGGACATGCAATAGGTTTTGTCAGTAAATATGATGTCCAAACTGTCCATGTATTTTTCCGTCTGGTTCGATGAGCCAATACTGAAAAAACATCAATAAAATGATTTCAATTTTACACTTTCAGGAAAAATTGCAGTAAATAAAATTCATTCATATCTTGATTACATTTTATTTAAAACCGACATGCGACATACGGAAGTGTGAGAATCTTTTCTGTGAGCACAAAGTGAGCGCAGCTTTAAATAAGCGACCAAACTAACTTACTACTGTTTTTAAACAGACACTTATCAATCAGCTTAAAATAATAAGTGCACAACCTGACTGAAAGATTTACATTTAACAACTACTTTCCGGCATAAAAGAGGCAGTTTTAACTGAGAACGAATAATTTTGTTATGTAGACACATCTTCTTTCATTGCGTTGACTTTGAATTCCCTTGTTTGTAACTGCATTCAACAGAAACGTCAGCATTCTGCTTTTCACTTTGATTTCATCTCTGCCCCGAAGAAGAATTCTGTCATTCATATCACATCGTCTGTCACACGATTTGGGTTCCAAGATAGTGAAGTTTCATATACAAAGCCTAATAGGCTAGATAGACAGTCATAAATTTCTTACTAGGCCTATATAGGCTTAAAGTTAAGCATTATAGAGTACAACTTGAGAAGCTTTCTGAAACTGAAAAAGTGCGACTCACATATATGTGAGTCGTACTTATCCTTCTGTTCCTTCTTCCAAACTTGACGTTGATCTCCGGTAATTCACTGCTGCGTGCACTTCAACCCTAATTCATTCCAAATTTATCCATTTCAAGTGCAGAATTCAGTTTTTCTTCGAAATCTGACGACTGAAGCAAAGTACATGCAACGAAGTTCGCAACGGTCGTTATTTACCCTCCTGAAAATACGCATACGCAGGACATGTTTTGGACGCGATGTCTTATCCAGTTTATATAATGGACATCACTAGTTGCCACCGCAGTTATGGCGTCTAATGGGATAAGTTTATAGTTATTTGGCTAATGAAATTACACCCTCTTTTAAATGTGACTGCAGCAGGCCCTTTTCAAAACTGTCAATTAGAAATTTTCGTGAGAGGCAATTTTGAACGAATACAATTTGTGGTATCAATTAAACTTTCTTCCTTTTAAAACTATTTTTACAATATGTTTTAAGGAAATCAGACAAGGAAAAAAAGCGATTTGGAAGTTCCAAGAAAAAACAGGAAAATCACAAGATGGCTGAATCGGAGGGCAGTGACCAAGGCTACGTTGATCCTGCAGATATAAATCAACCACGGTACACAACTTATACAGTGCTATCTAGATCATATGTGGAGTTTCTTGTTTATGAATATTGAAATTGTATTGAAATTATACAAGTGCAAGTAGCACCCCGTGATGCCACTTTTGATGTTTATGTTGTGTTTGCTTTGTTATGTGCTTGAGCGATATATTATTATTTGCAGATCAGAGGAACTTGAGATTGGAAGGTTAAGAGACCCACCTCCTCCTCCAGGAACCAAGGATAAAAAACCGTCCAAGTCAAAGACTGAAAATGGGTAAGCCGTGAAGTTAGAGTAACAGGTGAACTCTATCAATAAATGAACGAAATTGCTTCAACAATCACCCGCATTAATCTGTATGATTTTTTTCTCAGGGTGTCTTCACAGGAGTATGAGAAAGTGGACGAAAATGAATACTTGGAGATTGATTAAGAAGCGCCCTCAACGCGAAGACGCTTCATAACCGAGATGTAAAGATTGTTGGTTCGAGTTGCAATTTGTTTGAAAAAATTCAAATTGTAAGATTTTGGATGGTTTCCTCTGTATTCAATATATTAATGCATGCTGGAATAAAACGTTTCAGCAGATGTCGAATGTTATGAATTTCTGCCTTTTCGTTGAAAGAAAAATGCTGTAGAGAGGCTTAACATTCATTGTATACTAGGTCTGTGCCCCCTTTGGCTTCCGGCTTCGATTTGGAGTGCCGGTAACTTAAATACGACGAGAGTTTATCGATCAGATTTTGAATGTACGCGAGAGAGAACTGAAGATGATGTAACAACACACAGTGTTCCAGCCTAGCTCACAGGGCATTAAGAGGACTTCGCAAATAAATCACTTGTTTTGAAACGAGCACCGTGGTGGTCGCTGCGTGAAGTTTATTGTGTAGTAACAGGTTGTGTAAATTTTGATTTAATGTGCATGACTTGAGACGTGTGAAGTAATTCTCGTAAGTGGCCTCTTGTTGAGATCATCTTCTTTGAGCTTCAAATCCCTCTAGCCAGCTTAGCGTGGGATATTCACTAAAGGTATCAAGGTCTAGCCACTCTTAGCGGTCTCTGACCCGTCGTCAAGGTACTCTTCCTGTGTTGATGACTTCGAAGTGTGAGGGAAGCTTAGAAGACTCACAATCACGGATACATAAGAATTCACTTTCTCTAGAGATGTCCTAGAATTACAAATTCCTCAGGGAAACCTCATTCTCAGAACTTCCATGAAAACCGAAGCCCAGAGAAGGATATCGTAGTATTGAACCTATAAATTGATTATAACATTAGCGTTGGACTGCAGCTATACGAGAAAATATAAAAGTTGCCACCCTATCCAAATCATAACCTACTCAAGGGAGATGGAGATTCACCGTTTCGGAGTAATCCATCCTTTTGGTATGATCACGAGTTTCGTGGCTAGTGCTCCAGTCACATGCCGCCCTGCGGGGTGAACTTCAGTGATCTTAATGCAACAAGAACGTGATTGGTTCGAAGGAAATTCACTATGCTAATTAGTTTGAACCGATTTTTTTAGCCACTATAAAACCGCCGCCTTTCAACTAATTGAAGAAACCTTTTAGTAAATGTGTCCGTCAGCAATCGTGCGTTGGTGTCGAGATGGTTTCTGTTTTGAACTTTTTCGTCCTGTTGATTGTCTTTTTCCTGGGCTTTTCCCTCGCATCTGTGTCAGAGAATGAAAATTACGGTCGGAAACCCAGGTATGAGACTTTAAGACTAAAACACATAGTACAGGAATTGTCCAACGCTGGAAATGATAAACGTCATGTCCGTCGCACTACCAGCAACAAATCTGGCCGTCACTTTTGCGCTACCTCGACTAAGCGACCCCAACGCAAAGATGAGTTTCGTTTTGCAAGACTCGCTGACGACTTGTCCAAGAAATCTGAACACCGACGGGAGCAGCGAGACGTGCCCTCAACGGGCTCAGCTGTATACTTCACCGGGAATGCAGACGCTCTACGATACCAATTATCGCAAGACCAAATTCAGTTTCCTAGGATGGAGTTCTCGGTTGCACTCTGGGTGAAACCAGCTGGCGGACAGAAGAGCCCTGCTGTTATAATTGGTGAGGAGAGATATTTTGTTGTATTTTTTCTCAAAGCTCTCTTCAGCCAGCACAACTTGAATGCTGGAACACGCAAAATGTCGAATGCCTTTGTTCTATACTGTCTCTGGAATTCAACACAATACGGAGAATGTTTCCTGTAAAAATTAACCATTTTCCGGTGGATCCAGCGATCATTTTCCGGTTAGGTTGAGAGTGATCGAAGTAATAAACACTGCAAATTTTTAACGAGTGCTGATAACTAATAAGAAAAATCTCAAATAGTTGCTGTCGTGTAGCCAAGCACAACTCACCCACAGGAACTGGCTTTTTCAAGGCAGTTGGATAATTGCTAGGTTGGCCAGAGCGTCACGGTGTCAGGAGAACCTCCCTCGCGGAGATTGTTGGTCATCGATGTTTGTCAAGCTTCTCCTTGAGGGTGGCTGTCACGTTCAATTTCCGTCGAAAAAAATTCGGTTCAGAGGATTGTGATGATTAAAAGTCATAAAGATTTTTTCATACCAAACTCAATAAGTTTGTTTTTGGTTAACTAACAAGAAAATTCAATCATCGACAGTGTTCAAGCTATTTAAAGAGGATTTTTATTTTAAAGGGATTCTTGTTCAATATGACTTTGTTCGACCAACATAGGCCTGACAGGGAATTACTAATCCAGAAGAAAAATTAGACGCTTCATGAAAGAGGATTCAACATACCTTTTGTATGTGATAAGACATCATGATAAAATAATATTTGTCACTCTGCATTCTTTTAATAAAGTATAAAAAGTTTTAAATGTAAAATATAAATGAACCGTGTTTACTTTTGGATACACGAAATTCCTAAGTACTCTTGTATCTGTGATTTCAACTACAGAGAATTTCCAATTAACTGAGTTTGGGTAAGTTTCCGAGAAATTGCGGTTAATGAGACACATGTTTGTGGGAAGTTCTCGGCATGAACCAAGGAAGCCGATGGACTGACCTTCGCTGTCTACGTGCGGGCTCTCTCGACCTTAGTCCCCGGGTCAAGTTCTTGAGGCTAGGCATGATGGTTTGCATCGCGTGACATTTATATCGGATTATGTCCAGTCATTCCTGGGTTTACAACTCTGTAAAGTCAATGCCCTTTCCAGCAGGCGGGCATTACCTTCGCAAAATTTCTTTGAGGCAATATCATTTACGATTATCGAGGTAACTTCTGGATTTAATAGTAGTTGATTGATGTTATTAAGTCGTACTTTCACCGCAGTTTTAAAGTTTCTCCAACTCTCCAAGACTGATTTACTCGAAATTCTGTTTAAAGATAAGACAGTGCTGCATACTTTAGAACTGTATTTCTTTCTTTCTCTCTCTCTCACGTTTTGGTAAGGATTGATTTACAAATCACCCTCAGTCAGGCAAACGGGTTAATTACTATATTCCAAAGTGACCTAGCATTTCACCAAATATCTGCAGAAACATGGCGGCGTTCTATCCAATCTAAATCAACCAATTTGAAGCTGCAAGCCCAGAGTATCCAAAACATTGCATACATTAGCCAATCGTCAACCTGCATTTTAAAAGTTGTTTCCCGCCGCGCCACGGTCTTTTTTTTTTTTTTTTTTTTTTTTTTTGCTATTGATTGGCGACTTCTGACGAACAAATAGTTTACCAAAATCACACTAGCAGCCTCCAATGCCCTGATATTTCTTCCTGGTAACAAAGACGATTAATAAAGCGTCACAGGTTGAGGTACCGGGCCGTTCGGATGGTTGAATATATCCTAATCAGTCTGTTTTAAAACCCTTGTGATCTTTTCAAAAGGGCAAATACTCGTCCTCTTGTAAAATGCTCTGAACAAAAATCGCGGATTGGTCATGCTTCATTAATTTAATCCTTTAAAACGTCTTAAGATTATCAATCGTGTGATTTCACTTTGTTTGCAATCGATATTGTGTCTTCGGTAATCTTCCCAATGAAAGAGCTAAAGCTATTGATCATATGAATAAGTGCACAAGGTGAAATATCTTGAAGATTTCCCCCGAGTGATTCTGAAAGATAATCTATAGTCAATACAGAAATGCCTTTGTCAGAAAAAAACTATTTTAGGCTCAAGTGACCCTTATAAGAAGATACTTCCGAACCTTCAAATGGTCAGGAATGTTTCTGTTCGTCAAAAGTAATCATAGGATTAGATTAAGATTTGTCCTAGAATATCCAAGGCTTTCACTGTCTGGCCTTCACTTAATCGGAAGTGTTATCCAGTTAACCGCTCGATTACACCAACAATCTTTGGACAACCCAAGCGATTAAAGGGACAAACATCCAACCAACTACTTGGTACTAATCCCAATATCCCCATCAATGACAACCCTTTTCGCGTACAAAAAAACCCATGTGTGAATGGGTGACCATCGAAAGCCACCATGAGCCTGGTTTCCATGGGTACAATTTTACCATTACCGATCTCGGGAGCAGGAACGCCCCCGCAGCCCAGTGAATCTAAGTTCCTTGACAATCTTGCTCGTGCGCAATTAATCATACTTCCATTCTACGTATGCAATTTGTTCCATGCTCGCGCGAACAAGCACGAACACACTGCCAACCAGAATTAATCTCCCGGAACCTACAGACAATAACATTTGTGCATTTGCCATGTGCTCTTAAAATTACTACCAAATTTCAAAGTAATTATATTTTCTTTTCCTGATCAAGGACATAAAGAACTAATTGCTGAACCTTGATATTTGTCATTAAAAAGGAAGTAACGCAGGTCGATTCTTTAAAAGTACTTTTAAAATTGTATTGTGGTTCATCACGCACCTTTTCTTAACGTGACTTCCACTTTTCATTCTTGTTAATCCCGACTCAAACTATCCGTGTGTATTGTAGGTTTACTGGACACTTGTCGAGGTAATGGTCATCACTGGACTTGGTCTCTTGGCATCAGTACTGACCAAGATAAACCGAGAGAAGACGCACGGTACTTTTTCTCAGTTACAACAGATCGCTCCCCCTTTTCTAGTACTATGAAAGGTACGAGCAGATACGAAGAGGAAATGTGGACACACTTAGCAGCATCATACAATGGCAGAAGCTTGAATCTTTACGTCAATGGTGCCAAGGTAACACAAAATATAATCACATTAAATGTTCTTGCACTTATGAAAGGCACAAGGAAGACAGTTGAAGCAACAAGGCATATACAGTCACGAATGAGGTTTCATCTTATTCGATTTTTTCACACAGGTAGCCGCAGGCATAAGCACAGGAGGGCCAATGTTCAGTGAAGTTATGCGTGAATGTAAACAACTAATGATCGGGGGAAGCAGCAATGATGAAAACGGATTTCGTGGAGCCCTTGATCAAATCACTATTTTGCCTAAAGCTCGTTCTCATCGACAACTTAGATATAACCAATTCCCAGATCCAAGTTCGCTTGTCCAAAGTAGTATCGTCATTCAGGAAAATTTTGATGGCGAATGGTTGAATTGGAAGGCAGTAGCTGAGAATGAACCGTTGGCAGTTTCATCTGGTGTCCCTTCTAAGCTTAGTGGCTTGGATGCTAACTTAAAGATACCATCGTGTGGTATAACGGTCTGTGACCATCCTGTTGTTGCTAAGAGCTACATTAATCAACCAGAGCTCCAAACTCACAAAACAATCAAATATAGGGCCATCACGATGGCAGAAAACGATGGGATTAAACCCATCATTGATACAGAATCCATATTTCGTAAACATAACATGATAAGGGAAGCTTTCAGTCCCCATAACATCTCGTGGAATTTGACAGCATTTGTATGGAGGAACACTTCACTAAGGTATCGCACGGTCCTTGCTATTTGTGATACTAATAATATCGGAGATGGATATTGTGATGAAGAATGTTACCATGAGCTGACTGGTTATGATGGTGGAGATTGTATCGATGAATTGGAAAGGGAGCAGTGTTTGGATGAGCAACTAGGTAGGTAGACACACAACAGACAGACGGACAACAATATTAGCAAGTCCAAGTTCACAAGTATATTTATAGCTATCAAGACCAAACAGTGTAAATTGCCACTTACAGGTTTGGTATCATAAAAAAAAATTGTCCAAAAAATAATAATTAAGAAAATGCACAAATAACATGCGCTCACCTTTGAAAAAATTAATCAAAAATAAATATACAAAACAAAATTAAAATGCCTGCAAAAAATTTAAAATTGAAATCTTTGATTTTGTAGGAAATGGTGTATGTGAAAGTTCATGCAATACAGCGCACAATGAATATGATGGAGGAGACTGCTGTAACCCAATTGTAACTAATGTTACAGCCACCTGCTTTGATCCAAGCTCTTCAAACAGGTAAGTTGGAATGGTTCTTTCAGGAATATAATCTTTGATCCTTGTGCGGCAAGTTATCGAAGTCATATATTTGTTACCCGTCTGCGACTTGGGAAGCCTATTATGCACCTTTACGAAACTGTTTTTTAATGTTTTGCTTAGGAATTACCTGACAGTTGGTGAGCTTAAAGGTACATTCGCCATGGAATCGGACTCGCATCTCAATGTGTTCTTTGTCAACTTTGATGATCCAACTATCGAAGGCGTGGCTACTTTACCTTGGGAAATGGACGTGCCTGGACAGTTCGGTTAGTTACGGAATCTTGAAGTCAAATCAAGTAAATAGCTACTGCTTGTTGTAAAACCATATGCAGCACTGATCCATTGCAGGCAATTTTCATTCTCGTTGGTTGCAGGGTAAATACATAATATGATAAAACGGAATTGGATACTGAATTCTTTGCAGGTGGAACTGTGCTACAAGGAGATATAAGCAAATCCGATTTCCCCTCAGAAACCATTGTCCATGAGCTGGGGCATAATCTCGGTTTATTGCATGTACATCAAGACATGGAATGTGGAAACAAATGCAGAGAAAGGACATCATCTAGTGTATTGGGTGATCTGGTTGAAGATACTTACCCTACGCCAGAAAATAGATTTTGCAGGTGAGTGAAAAATGGTTGTAAATGTTACGATTAAAATACCGCAGAAGCACGGTCAAGTGAACCTGTATTGTGTCTCCACTCCCCAGTAGCTTGCATATTATTACTGAGATGTTCACTTATGGTAATAAGTTTACAACTCCGAGACCCATAATGTCTAGTGTGAGTACAACTACATAGCCGACGGCCCCGTTACAAACCGAACGATCGTTATACTGAACATTTGGTGTGGACCCTGTCGTGTTCATTCCACTGTGTGTAATTTATTCAATTCACGTTTGGAACAAATTCAATGCATTGTACTTTTTTCTTCCAATGTCTTCAGGGATCCAAGGCCATGCGACACAGAAACGTGCTTAGGCGACACCGAATTCGAAGACACTCCTTACAAAAATTTCATGAGTTATGCGGGTTTGTTCCCTTTGCTTGTTGGTTATAGAAACATCTCTAACTAATAACGGTTTTTAGTGTGTTCGATGACATCATTAACTCATAAGGTGACTTAACCGATATTTAAACATTTGTGGCACCGGGTCAAAGCCACCATCAGAGCCAATTTTCAGTAGTCTTTTGAGTGACGCCGACTCCTTGTCGGTATAGTGAGTCGTCTTGCTAAACTTAGTCTGTGTAATCCTAACCCGGGCCATGACTTTGTCATATTTTGCTGTTTCACCCTCTGTAATCGTGTTCTGCTGACAGACAATATCTAACCACCGTCTTGATGCAGCGTGCTGTTGGCCATACTTAATTAGTTACAGGAAATCCGGTATTTGTGTCTATAGGTTCGCCCTTTATCACCTGAGCGCGAGCGTCTTATGACGAGGAAATAATCAACACATGGCAAATGATGGCCAATGCCAAAGTTGCAAGGATTTACTGAGGGATTAAGCTGTCTGCGCAGCTGTTGTGGAAGGCCTTTTCTCTCATGCAAACTAACTTTTCACACCCGGAAAAAAGAACTTAGGACTTCTCCAGCGAAATCGTTTATGTGATAATATCAGTGACATGGTGAAGATTTCAAGTACATGTTTGTTAATTACTCATTCGCACTTTTTAAGTTTGGTTTTTCTGTGTTTTAAAAAGGCGCGAACTGGCTTTTCAAACGTACCCGCGCGTACATGTCTGATTCTGTTCAAATTAACGAAGAGACATATTGCGAAGGTAGTCCTACTGGTTATGAAATAAGGGTGTGAAAACTGCAATAAACTGTCACTTCTTGAGACGTGTACATTTTTTCTAAAGTAACTTAAAGTTTATGCTTAGATGCGGAATGTACTGACCACTTCACGGCACATCAGAGTGCTCGCATGCACTGCTACATCGATCTGACTTACCAAGCCTGGCTCCAACAAGAGACTACACCTCTGTCATCTGTTGGTACACCACTTGGTCTTCGGGTTGTTTCAGAGCGACCTCACTCGACCACCATCTCCTGGTTTCCACCAGTATCTCAATATGCAAAATATTCCCAGGACGAGGCTTGTTTTGGATGTTCAGAGGGGCATCGTTTGGTGCAGTATGCAAGCTCAGCTAATTTCTTCCCAGCGTCCAGGGTGTATTCATTGTATTACTCTCCTGATGAAGCAATAGGTATAGTTTGGAGACGAAATCTTAAATGAATATAAAAACATTGTAACACACGTTTGCTGCAGAGTTATTCGTACTGGAAAAAAATTAAAGCTGATAATTATAAACTTTATCCATTGCTCTAATAACAATATTCTGATTTGTTCGGTTTTGTTTATAGGCCTTTTTCTCTTGCTGTTTTGTTTTGCTCATGTTTGTGTTTTGAATTCCTTTTTTGTTGAAGGTCCACCCAATGCTGGTGTGACGTGTGCTCCTACTCAAAATTCCTGGATGCCAGTGCATAGAAAGGCTTTATGTGACAATTGTTATCTCGAGCTTGGATTCAAAACCGCCGTCCCTCCGTATGAATTAATTCTTTGGACCAATTACCTCCAAACCGAAATGGCCGTACGAAATTTGGAGTTGGTGTTCAGAGATGGTAGCTTCGAATCCCTAGGACCCATACAGGCATTTTGTGATATGCCATTCACTGTACGTCTGACACACATCAGCAGGAAAGTCCAAGCCATCCGTGTCTATCCAAATGAACCCTATTTCAGCTTGGATGCCGTACAGTTGGTGTCAGTTGAGAATTGGCATGGATGTAATGACTGTCCACTCATGAACTACAAGATTCTGCGAGATCCACCTTTCTCAGACGGGGAGAACAATCGAATTGTGCACACAACTGTCTTTGTTGATGAGTAATAAGTGCTAATTGTTTATCATGATGTTTTGTGAGAAATAATTATCAACGGTAATTAAGCAAAATATGCCCAAATGTGAAACAATTACCCCAAACCGAAAACTTAAATAGCTCTCTTCCTTTCTAAAGTGACGTTGACCATAACGTCACATATTCGTATAGGATTCAGGCTGTGCGAGGTGAGGAAAGTAGTTTGTTGACGTCATCACTACGCCATCGCCATGGCCAAGCATTCTGTGGTAACGGACATCGCGAAAGGTGTGTGATTGTAGAACGCAAAGCTATTTGTTGAGCTAGTAAATCAATTCATAGGTTGAGCTTTTCTTTGTTTTTAGTGGACATTTTCTTTTATTGCTTTAACTTTGGCTTTTTTTTAAACGCAGAAGTAATAAGGAGGAATGTGACGATGGGAACACGGTAGATGGAGATGGGTGTAGCTTGGACTGCAAAGTTGAAGATTTCTATGACTGCAAAGGTAGTGATGAATAAAATTCTCCCGTAAATTTTCCTTCCTTGAATTTGTGACGATTGAAATGTTTGAAACCGGCGGTTTTGATTGTGTACTTATGTTGAAGATGAAAATGGGTTTTTTTTGATACGGTAACAAGGCCATGGCAACAAGCATGACGGCGACAAATCACGACATTGACAATGGCGATCACAATTATGATTGCAATGATGATCTTGAGCATTTCATCGTGATTTCGACACGATTCTTACACATTGACAGCCCATCAAAAAGCATTCATTCTCAACTCAGGTGAATCCAGTATTTGCAGTCACATTTCAACTAAGAATGTTTACCATTTGACGTTCCAACATTCCACCGATGTCTACCTACCGGAGCCTGGCTTTGAAGATCAATGGGCAGAAACTGCAGTTGCCAATCCAATGTATCAAAGCAAAGAAAATCCCGTGAGTGCTCTCATTGGACCCGCCATTTCTTCCAAATGCACGACGGATGTGGATACAAGTCACGGATGGTACCCACTTGACCTCTATCAGGGAAGTGGAGACTACTGGGTTAGGGTAAGTTTAAACCTCATTCAGAGCAAAAATGAAGCTCTTAATTAAGCGATATCGTGGCATTGTCCAGTTCATGGTGGTTAGTGAGTGTCAGGTCAGAGGGGTTGTAACACACTTCTTCATCCAGACGGCACGAACTCAACATTCGAAGAGAAGACTCATTTTAATATGCCATAACCTGTTAGTCAAATGGATACCTTCAAAGGTGTAAGAAATAGAAATTGCTCCCCTTTTTGCACAATTTGCGATTCATCATTTTGTGTAAGTTTACATGTAATGCAATTGCGATGAATCCACCTGTTAAATAAATAGTAATCTATGATTTTATCTTCCAGGTACGATTTCACAAACCTGTCGTTGCTACTGCCGTAATCGTGCACTTGGCGGCCGATGGTATTAGGCTTGAACCTACTCGGCTTTCCATTGAGCTCATCAGGCCTGACGGTGAAACACACAGCAAACCATTTACTAATCGTTCGGTGACTTGTCAGGATAACCCAGTACATTTTAACATCACCCATGACTTGAATACCCCATTTTCTCACACCAAGGAGGTAATTAATTACGAAATGATTCTTACTGGATTTTTCTAATTAATAATACTATTAATAATAATGGATTTGTCCTGTCTGTACTATTGTGGAAAACAAAATGGATATCAGTGCAATACAATATAAGTGAAACATTTTGAAGGAGACCGAACAATAGGCTGATAAAAAGTTTTAGATACAATCACAATAAATAAATTATGACCAAATTTTTGGATGGGCTGTGCTCTGTGTCTACTGTATGACATATTTTGACAGGTACGGATTCGCCTGAGCTCTTTCTCACTTGCTATTTCGGCTGTTCGACTACGGTCTTCGGCGTCTCTAGACCCGCTAACCATCGCATCTTGCCTTCCTGGTCAGCTATTCAATCCGTCCACTGGTCAGTGTGTGTCTTATACGTGCACCTGGCCAGAATGTGAGGAACTGGTCATTCCTCATGCAGTAGTTAATTGCAGTGGTCACAGGGAAGGGGATCTATGCAGAGTGAACTGTGAAGAAGGTTATAGCACGGACAGAATGCAGACAGACGTTGAGGTACGGATAAATGGATAAAAACCGATCACATTTAATCACTACAAAAGGATCATGAATTTTCCCTTTAATGCAATCTATGAGTGTGCCTCTTGTAGATTGCCACCACTACTAACTGTTAAATTATCATAGAAATATTTTTGAAAAATGCTGCTCTATAGATGTTGTGTTTGGATGGGGAATGGCGTGGTCCTGACATGATATGCAAGGCCGTAGACTGTGGAGAACCGTCACTGCCATATGCAGAAATCGTGTGTCCAATGGGCACTACATTTGGCAGGCAGTGTAAACTGAAGTGTACACCACCAGCAAAGTTACAAGGTAAAAGTCTTTACAAGAAATCATGTTGAATAGCATTTAAAACTAATACGATCTCTGGCTAATATATGATTTACATTTCTGACTGCTTGCATTTATTGATGAATTCATCCTAAACTGAGCCTTATCCCCAAACAAACGGCTCAAGTGAAAATAAGGTAGGCAAGCTATTTGTTTATTCACAAATTCATTTTCAAACAACTTTTCACAAGAAAGATGCCGTGGTTACAAGAAACAACTGATAAACGGTTTAAATATTTGCATTCATCAGGCACAGTGCAGACGCTGACATGTATGGCAGATGGTCTATACTCATTACCCGAAGCATTCTGTAAACTTCAGTGTGATATTCCATACGTACCTAATGCCATGCTCATCAGCCAGCAATGTCAAACTGGGAGTCATAACATTGGAACGGTCTGCAAATTTCGATGTGACGTGGGCTATCATGCGAGTGGACATTCCGCCAAAAGGTAAATTGTAAATGCATCATAAAACTTACTGTTTTTAAAATATATGTTTTCCAACATTAACCAATTTATTTGTGTCCACAATCTGTGCATTGTTGAGTGGTTTTTGTTGTTCGGTTAAAAAAAAAGAACATTTAGTTAAATTCTGACTCAAGAAAAAAACTTTGCTTTTTTGGGTGTTTAGCAGACGAAAACCACAGAAGTTGAAGTATAAATGCACAGAAGATGCCACTTGGACTGGACCGTCTTGTGAACCTATTACTTGTGATCCTCCTCCAATGGTATTTAACAATCTCTACACTTGTACGGATGGATTCAATTATAACAGCGTATGTAGTCTGAGTTGTGATGATGTCACCGGTGACGTGGGACACGAGGTTAGTGTTGCACAGTGTATGCTCTCTTTTAGACCTCAAACAATACCGTCCATCAGATTTTTCGCAAAATTCATTTCTTAGTGGCTATCCATTAAAATATGTAAGCCTTTTAATATTTTTTGTCCTTGGAGGTCGTGAATACAATTCGATGTATTCAAGATCCACACGATCCTAGCACAGGAAATTGGGATGGGGATTTCACGTTATGCAGATCGTTGGAAGGCTCTTGTGAACCCCCTGAACCAAACAGGAATAAGAATGTGGAATTGAGGTGTGGAAATGGATACGATGTGGGTAAGCCAGAATGAATTTGTTTATAACAAATTTAACAAATAACACGTCGATATTTAGAAACGTGCAAGGAATTATTGTCGGAGCATCAGTGACCTGCTATTTAGCTTTTACATAAAACAACGCTTGTTGCAGTCTTAGAATTTTTAATCTGAAAATGTGAAAAAGTATTGGTAATTTTGTGAGTTTGAGGGGGAGGCTGTCAATATTGCTTGCAGAACATATTCCATTACTGCCTGCCTTCACAAAATACAAAACAATCACCTAATTTTGGGTTTTAATTATCTTTTCCTTTTCGCCTGCTTTATGGAGGTTCTCTTTGTACTGCCGTCTGTCCAGTAATCTATGGATCAGACAGGGAGCCAGTCCTACTCACTGCAAATTCTTCCTCATATTCCCTTCCCGATGGTGATTGGACCAAATCCAATCACGTGATAACTTGTACTGCTCAAAGGCAGTGGTTCCCTGACCCTAGAAGGATCACATGTGTTGAGGGATGTGTAGAGGTAAGTGATCTTTATTTACAACTATAACCATCACATAGGCCTCGTGGAAAACCGTTTGTGAGGAAATAGAGTAACGTAAGAAATATTGTGTCTATGTTGCCTGACAACGCATATTGGAACAGATTTTTGCACTTTATTACATGATTCTAATTGATAATTTTCTCCTTCTTTCAGAGTGACATCGCTAACGGCATATGTCAACAGATTAACAATCGCGCCTATTGTAACTGGGACGGTGGGGACTGTTGTGCATCCACCAGTATCAATGGCTTTGTCATTACAACTAAGGTCGATAATGATGAAGACGACGATTCTCTGTGTTTCGATCCCAGTGCTCGAGAGAATCAGCCGACAAATGATTCCAATAGAAGAAATCGATTGTAAATTAATGCCCAACGTGTCAGTTTTTATTAATCAAAATAACACATGTAATCAGTAGGGAACAATCTTATTCTAGTTTTATGTTATAAATAATAGCGTCTTAGACATTTCTTTAATCCAGTCATCTTATTTTATTATTTTTACGTAGTGGAATGCAAGTAGCCATGACAGATATGTAGTATTTTTCCTTTTAGAACCTTTAATATTCAAAATCAATGCAATCTTATCTAACATAATAAAAAATCAATATTGTCAATTCTACAATATCTCAAACAGTATTGTAAATTATGAAGCATTATTGTAACTTTAAATCAATTACTCTGTGAAAGTCTGTTTAATTTCGAGGCTTGTCAATGGTGGCGGGGATTCTTTGAGTAAATTATAGGTCTTTTTGAGCGGGACCTGTTTGTGTTATCCCGCATTTGGGTCAGTGTTCTATTTTAACTTTAATTTTTCTTTATTTATCCTGTTTTATGTGGGTGTTTTCGTAGCAGTTGTTATCGTATATTTTCCGGCATCACGTGATAACTGGACACCATCAGTGACAAACTGGAGGCTGCTGGCACTGAGTGCATAACAAACTTACAATGACTTCAGACAGTGGCTTGAATAGAGTCTAACTCTTGTCAATGGAGACTCGTTTCGAGTCGAGTCCCAGTAGTAAATGAATCGATTCGGGTCACTGTGAGTCGAGTCAGGTTGTAAATCTCTTGACTTGACGACTTATTCTTATGACTCAATGCGTGTCACTTTCTTAAATGACTTGACTCGGCGTTACAGAATTAAATAGGGCATGCATAGTTCCCATGAAGTAATTAATAAATTCACATGGTAATATTGACGTCACTTTTGTATGTTGCGGGTGTATTAAAAGTACGCTTTATATTTAATTTCAAGTTCAAATTTCACGTGGCCTAAGTAGGCTATTACTATGGAGAAAAGAAAAACCGATCTAACTAAACTGCGATACAATGGTATAATGAGTTAAATTGCATACTCACGTCACGTTACTATGTATTTTCACTACTATGCACACGGACATGGGCATGAATCCCGGGAGGTGGGGTATACCTCTCCACACATGTTAAGGTAGGAGGGGGGCTAGCTTTTCAGACTTCCCAACGACTAAAAATATCTCAAAAAGGGAAAACCATACCCCGGGAAGCTATAAAAATGCCATCCTGACGTAAGATTCTCCATGAATGTAATATATCATTACAGATGTAAATCTATATCTGGAACCTTGCCCCTCTATATAACTGCATGCGGTGTCAGTCCGCCCCTCCCCCGGTTTTTATATTTCCATGGTCGGGCAAGTCACAAATCCCCACCCCTCATCCCCCATCCCACACTACACACAGGCTAAGAATAAGCTATAACAAACATGTAATTGACAAATAAGTAATTCAGTTGAAAGTGTCACGCGAAATAAATGTTGCGCATTAATGTACTATGATTGTTTCCTTTGAACTGAATGAAATCGTGCTTGAGAGTATGTAAGACGAAGTTCAATTGAATACATACGGAATTGGAACTTGGGCGTGATTTGTTGCTCAATACACAGGCTACAATTTCTTTTAAGCCCTCCAGTTGATGTTACGCGGTTTGTTAGCCTGCAAGGGTTGCACTGTTGTAATTTTCTTAAGCTTCCCCCAAAATGCCATTATAAAAACAGCCATAACACACAAAGTTACAATCAAGAAACTTATAACAATCCAATAGACAAGGTTTGCCCCAGAACATATTGTGCTATGTTCCTGAAATGGCTTATAAGTAGTTGTAGGCCTATTTATAAGAGGTGTAGATGATAGCGGTGTTTCCTGTGACCCCAGAGGATAAGCATAAGCGATATGCTTTCCGAATCCGTATACATACGCTGCAAAGGTGGCGTCCGCATTCACAGCTGAAGTAATATGCGTCCCCGGACTAAGCTGAAAACGCAACACACAGAAATTTATAACGTCATCAAAGGACCAATGGATCGTAACTAGCTCTTTGGGAACAGAAAATGATCTGCCGTCGATCATGATGTCAGTAGTAAATTCACACCGTGACGTCACAGTTACGTAGCTTTGAATAGGCTTAAGGCCGTCAGCAGTGACGTCAAACGTGGAAAAAACTGTTTGTGCAGAGTTACCTTGCAGCCAGTGGTTAATAGGAGTTACAAGGAGCATGGAAGGGTCACCTGTGGTCCCACCGTCAGTGAACGCTCCTTGAGAGTACTGGGCTACCGTGATTGGCTGAGAACTTATGACGTAACCACTTTCTAAAGAGTGCAGTTCAAGCGTGTAGAAGTCGCCTGCACCCAGTTGTATTGTCACATTACTGATACTAGGCGCAACAATTTTTACAGTGGTGTTTGGTTCTAATCCAACCAGTTTGAAATAATCACCAGCCATTCTGGAGAGGAAAGTTGAAAGGATAAATTCATTCCCAAATCTGTTGGTCGGAGGCAAGAACTCGACCAAATGATCACAAGCCGCAATGTCCGCTGGAATATTTGCACATTTGCTTCCAGACATAACGGCAACTGGCTGGTTGGAAAAAATGCGTGCTCCCGTCAAATCTTGTTGGCTTTGCAGTTGGAATGTCTCTAAAGAAGACATTATTATTTCGAGAGAGTCGCCGACGTTGTAACTCACATTTTGATAAATTGTGGGTGAAACGAATTGCACTTCAACTTCTGTGTTGTCAAATACTCCAATGATAAGGAACTCGCTCCATCTTTGATCTGATGGGAGCAGATTTGATACATTTGTCGAAATCACGCGATATTCTATTCCCAGATACTTCGTTGGAAGTGCAGTAAATCCATCCATAGAATTTGCACTGGCTGTGTTCAATCCATACACGGTAATATCTGCTGATGATTCAATCAAAATCCCTTTCTTCTTGAGATGTGTCCCTATGTTCAGTGCTTCTATGGGAATCTCAATAAATGATGTCTCCAGCTGTACAACTTCAAATGATTGGCTAAAGTTTAGCCCAGGGCATGTAACTGTGACGTTTGATGGCGTGCGCGGATTTCCACCAATCACAAGCTGAGAAGAATACTTGGACTCAACATTCTCCATGAAACCTACGATGAAATGGTTCCCTGGTATGCCTATGACTGAAATGAATTAAATTAAATCAAATCAATTCAAATCAAATCAATAGCATTTTCTTCACTAAAGTCGAATTCAAAAGTTAGGGAGATTGACTGAAATATACTAAACACAGTTCATTATTGCTTGTATTATAATGCAACTTTACACGACGCCTAAAGCCTAAACTATAATCTTACCTGATATTACATCCAGACCAAGAAGAATGACAAGGAACATCTTCGTATTTTGTCGGCCCAGTAAATCCATTCCGACACGTACTTTAACAAGTCTTGTCAGGAAACGCTGATCAGATCTGACAACCCAGAGAAATCGACGTTAGCGTTTGTGAAACTTGGGTGAAAATGACGGTCGACTACACCAAGAGACAAAGTTATGTCTTAGATGCGAAAGGCGCATTATGCCCTGTCTTGAAAGAAATCCTAAACTTCATGTTAATACTTTAAACCCGTCTAAGATTTGTGAAATCCCAACCCTTGTTTTTCAGACAACGTCCCTCAAAAGCTGAATTGCGCTAGGATGCATTCACTAACTCTGACTAATGTCTTTTAGGGAGACAATGCATTGTTATCAAATTTCGAAAGTGATCCTCAAAACCTACACACTGTTTATACAAGATCCTGGTTTGCATTAAACGATGTTGGTGGTCCGTAGATCATAGTTTCAACTTTCCTCAAAATAATGCATAATGCAAAAGAGATGCTGCCACACATAAGGCCAAGGTTTACCTTTTTGTATGGGCTTAGCTTTGGCCCTTTAAGCAATAAAAATTGTTTGTCGGCGTCCGCCTTGAGTGTGCTTACGTCTTACGAGCAGACACTGAGGATTCTATGAAGGGTTGTTTCCCGTTGCTATTGGCATACGCGTGTCAGCGTTACAATGCCATAGACCAGTGATCTCCATTATTGTGGAGATCAATGCCATAGATACAATAAACACTGCTGACGTCATAGATATAAAACAGAGATTTAAGATTTTTTATTTGGACACCATGGCAAATTAATTTCCACAAAGCTATATACAGCTCTAAGAAATATGGAAGGGCTGCGTAGCACAGTGATCAGAATATCGACAAGAATATTCCTGTCTATATATATAGCTCTATGTTTTTTCTGAGTGATGCCAGCCATTGTTCTGGTTCACGCGCTGGGTTGCATGGCGAAATCTTTTTTGGCACTCTTTGATCTCCATGGAGACCAAGTATTGCGCGTGAACCGTGCTCAGTGAACCAGTGTACGGCGCACTTTGGTGTGCGGGAAAAACACTCACGCGCATGGAATCCCCAAACAAAACATCCTTTGACCTTCTTCTAGGATCATCATAATTTGGTGTATAGTTAGTAGACATAATTTTACATTAGACACTAGTTAACTTTCGTTTGACAGTGTTGGGCTGGGAAACTGAGCATTACGCCTAAATACCGTCCCATTTGCAATGTTTTACTGAAGCACACTTTTGCTTAATTAACGATATTAACAAATTTACCCCTTGAAATTTTAAATTGTGAACTTTTACCATGACGTCAAGTAACCAAGATAGCACCATGAATGCATGGACGGTGTATGATCACATGGACGAATGCAGAGGCAAAATAGCACTAAAAGGTACGTTGAAATAATGTCTAGGCCCACGCCTGTAGATTTGTTTCCATACCTTATATTGGAGTTTGATATCCAATCGTTCATTCGGGTACACTCATTTCTCAAAACAGCAAACATCTTTCACATTCAAGTTAGAACTTTTTCCTGTTTCCAAAGGGCAACTCGCTCCTCATTTTTTTTAAAGATTAGGCTGTGCAATGTAATTGAGTCGTCATAATTGAGCATGTCATTTATCCAACTGGGGTCTCATCTTTTACTCTCAAAATAAAAAAAAAGTTTCTCCAAGGTAGAACATAAACAGGTAATATTAAACTGACACTGTCCAGGCCTCGGGAACTATAATAAAGCATCCAAAAAAAAATCTAAAGGAAAATATTGTATTTTCATGTGATGACCCTTCAGAGCGTGATCACCGTGCGTATTATGAGAGTTCTCAGGTCGACAAGCAGTGCAATGAAGACGAAATTGCAGCCCTTCGACGGAACAACAAGGAAAAGAGAGTGGTTCTTGCTCAACAAACTCGTCATGTAAGAAAATTGACGAGCATTTTATTTTTCTTGTCTTTCGTTTTGGTTGTAAGTTTTAAATTATCTTTTTAAAGCATTGTCATTTCTTTTCTATTAAAACCATTCAAGGGAGACGAGCGGGTTATCCACGAAGCACTCATGTCTCGCAGGGACGAAAATCTGGCTCTTCGAAGAAAAACAGCAGAGGTTAGAACACATCATTTTCCAATGTTTCCTCACCTTCACAAACTTTTCATGCAGTAATGTGGAAACGTTAGTTATGAATGAAGTTATCCCACAATGATTTTTGTTTGTTTTTCTTATTAGGATGCTATCGCTGAGATGGATCAGAAGATGTGTGAGAAGGAAAAGCAGCTGAACTCCTTGAGGGAAGAAAAAGAGAAGCGACAATCTCGAATCAAGGAGCTGGAAACGGCATTAGCAAGACTGGAACTCTTGGCTAAGAACAGCGATAACAACTACGCGCAGTATGATCTCAAAGTAAGGAGAGATGATTAACAAAAAGATCAGGGTTGATTTTATGGGCACCTTGGGTTGCGGATTCCCTCTCCCCAAGATTTTGGATAATTTGTATTACTGTCCAGTCTCGGATTACATATGTGTGTCAATATGACCTCAAGGCACGTTACAAATACGTTGACTTCGATCCTTTAAAAATTAAGGTTTAAGACCTGAAACAGTGTAAGAAAGAAGGCATGGGTATAGAAGAGTCCTTTATTGATTTCCTTTAGACAATTCGTATGGTAGAGAACAACCTGGACAAAGCAAGAATCAAACATGAAACAGCAAGGAAATTACAACAGACCTACTTAGAGATTGTCCGGTGTCTTGAAGAGGTAAGCAGAAATGACAGTATGAGTAAAACAATTGCGGTTACACCATGGATCAATCTCTTTCTTGAGTATGTGTGATTCTGGCCGGGGTGGATCTGGGATCTTGACTTAGCTTGTATCCGTTACGTTGCAGTGCTGCGGTGATGTGGTGGAGCAGACCGACTGCAACGTAACGGATACTTGCCAAGCCAAGTCCCAAGATCCCAGATCCACCCCCGGCCGAAGGGTCCCAAAGCCAACTAGTTAGGGCCCCTAGTTCCATCACCCTCCCCTACTTTGGCTGTTCTTCCCACCATATCCAGCGCATTCTCCCCAACATGGTATTCGAGTTTTCCACACAGCCCCCCCTGCAGTTGCACAACCTGCTCAGGACCCCCAGCGCAGACCAGGGGTGTACAGAATTCCTTGCCAATGTGGCAAAGTGTACATCGGCGAGACGGGCAGGGACCTCCCTACCCGAATCAACGAGCACAAAGCTCATGGCAGGAAGGGAAAACTTGAAAAGTCGCTCATAATCAAGTACTCCCACACTGAAGACCATCAGATCAACTGAAGCCAAGCTGAACTCATCACCAGCATCGAACGATGGTATCCCCACCGCATCAGAGAAGCCATAGAAATCATCAAGCATGACACAGTTCCCCAAGACATCGGCTTCAGCGATATCTGGCGCCCATCCTCACATCCCAGTCCAATAGGTCTCCTATACCTTAGGACTCCCCAATTAGATTCCCTCCTTAGTTAGCCCATGGGTCTTCTCTACCCTTGGCACCCAGCTGTTCACTCTCCCACTGCATACCCCAACTGACACACTTGAGTAAGCACACACTCAGGTCATGCAGTGCCAGGATCCAGTGCAGCACCCATTGTGCCCGCCTTCACTGTTCCCGCCTCAACGCTTCACCGAGCTAACCCCTACATCTGGATCCCTCTCTACACCATATACGCTCCACTCCCAGTTAGAATCCCGCAGTCTTCTGAAGACGGACAGAGTACACACTGTCAAGTTTAGAACCAAACGTATTCAAGAAAGAGATTGATCCATGGAGTAACCAAAATCGTATTACTCATATAGTTCTTTCACCATGAAAACCTTCAAGTCTTATCAGAAATGACAATGTTAATTTAACACCCAGGAAAGGCCGCTAGAGATTCATTTACAATTATTGGAATGATGAAGATGACATTAAATCATGCTGTTGTCTTTTTTTTTATAAAAGGAAAGGCTAAGCCTACCTAAAAGGCTAAAAGCTCTCGAGGGTGCCCTTGAAGAACAACGACAAGAGTTGAGGGAATTGACGGGAATCAGTCAGGATGCACGAATCAAGCGAGATCAGGCAAAGGTATATTGAAGCTCATTGAATACTGAAGACAATAATTTATGACAACTCAAATACAAACAAACTGATACGAATTTTTCCTGGACATTCAACTGAAATTAAGACATTGCTATTCTTACAGGCAGAGTTAAGTGTCTTGGAGCAGACAATGATCGAAGCAAAACGATCACGTGATCGCACACTAACCCGAATGAAGAAACAAGCAGATAAACAGAAGGAAATGGCTGACAAGATTGAGAAACGAGCCCGTGCTACACTCCAGGCAGATGATCCATCACAAGGTAGCTCATAATGAAAAGTAACTCATAATAGTGTAATAAATTCAAGTTGACTACAAAATCATGTTCACTAACATTACGACAATTTTTTGTCATGGTTATGCAGAAAGTAAACGTCAGTCACAGATGGATGAGGATAATTGGGTGAAGGTCACGACGTATGAAGAGGCTTTTAGGAGGATCCAGGAAGCTACCGGGGTGTCCAACATCGAGGTGAACATTTCTATCTGGAAAACTTAACAACTTCAACTGTCTCCTAAAATTCCTGCCTTATATCATTTCTATCTTGATTTTACAACGATTCTCTCTACAGGAAATAGAAGCGCGCTTTATGAACCAGGGAGGCACGTACGAGCACCTCTTGGCTCAAAAACAAACCGTGGAGAAACAACGAAAATGGCTGACTGAGCAGAAACGTCAACTGACCCAGCAATATGAAGCGATGAAATACAGCGGCGAGAGCAAGATGTCTCAGTGAGTTGTTCGTCTCTTTGTAAAAGTCTTTGTCTGCAATTTGCAAATTGTATCAGTCTATCTTCTATTGCGTTCTTTTTGTCCTGATAATATAGAGGCCAGCAGCTTCTTGAGAGAATGCAGGAACATCTAAATAAGACGGAACAAAGACGAGACTTACTACGTAACAGCGTGCACAAGAACAACATGGTACTGACTGACGTGAAGAATGGAATACATCATGTCTATGAAACCCTCAAGGATATCAAACTCAAACCAGTAAGTTCATTTTCCTTTTTAAAACGTATTACTTTAATAGGTATTTTTCAATCTTTTAATGTACAGCGTGTCCACATAAAAAGTATACCGAGATAACAATTATTGTAATAGCAAAACTACTTTTTTATGGGAAAGAGAAAAAAATCTCTAGAAAGGGCCGATTGCAAAGAGGGCATGCTGCCCTTTCTAGAGATATATTTCTCTTTCCTATATATAAAGTAGTTTTGTTATTTCAGTAATTTTTATCTCGGTATTCTTTTTATGTGGAAATCCTGAATAATTACCAGTTAAAAGATTAAAAAGCATCACCAGAATTTTAATGCACTTTGCTTTAACATTGATTGTTCCATTACATCCTTCAGCCGATGCGCAACAATGCCAACCTGGGTGATTATCTTGACCAACTACAAATATGCGAAAACAAACTTCAGAAACTGATGACACAAGCAAATGTCCGAGATAGTGCGTCATTCAAGAAAGTCATGAACAGTACCGAGGTAAATACATTGCTTAAATGGGAAAAACTAAAACAAAACGAAACAACACACACAAAAAATAAATAAATAAAATAAATAAATAAAATAAATAAATAAATAAATAAATAAATAAATAATAACCAAGGCGACAGTCATGACGCCAAAAATCTTGCACGAACTTCGACCACAGTTGGTGATAAAACCTGTAAAAAAGTTACCCAAGACAGATTAGGCTTTGAAGGTGTGATAATAAGTTTCTAAGCATTTCTCATTTGCGTTATTTCAGTTTCAAGAATTCATGGAGAATACACAGAAGGCTGAAAACCTACGAGTTCGTTTGGATGAGCCCGATTCAAACGACTCAGGTATAGTTTATTCATCTAATGACTGTCTTGATTCATTAAAAAAAAACTATTTCCATTAGAGTATCTACCGATTGTCACTCCCCTAAAGTGCAGTTCTTGTTAAGACTTTTTTTTTAAGTACATAAAATAATCAAGAGCTGAAAACTGTTACTTCTTCCCTGTCTTCATTGTTGAAAAGACTTCGGTGTATGCTCTTAAGAAGCGTTTAAAAAGAAGATCAATAACAAGGAATGTAAGTTGCTTACAAAGTGTAGTCTATCTCGAGTGAATTTAACCGGTTGTAGACATTGATTTAAGATATAGTTATTTTCAATCGTGTAGATGACTTTGGATATGACAGTCAGGATAATGAAGACATGATGACCAATGCTGACATCAAACATCAGGGACAGGTGCTGATGGATCAGAAGAAAACCAAGAAACGAGCCAGGGCACGCCGCAAGAAATAAATCAATCTGACAAACATGTCAGATACATGTACTTGTATAAGTTTGATCCATGGTACAGGGGAAGGCAATACAGGAAGCAGCACAGGTTCATGGCATGGATTTTAATAGTGGAAAGAAGTCCAGCAACTTGTGTTATTAATATTTTGTGAGGAAAATTTACCGCATTATTTCGAAAACGTGGTTGTAGTGTGCAACTAGAAATTGAAGAAAAAAAGTGCTTGCAAATCTATAAATAAATATAGAAATCCACACGCACGACTGTTAGCAATAAGAAGACCAGACGTCATTTTCTTCAATTAAATTTAAAGGAAGCATAATTGTGGGGAGTCTTTAGTCAAGCCAGTAAAAAAAGGAGAGCCACATATTATGGGAGTATTATGTTGCATAATACTATGTTGCATAATATTATAAGCATTCAGATTACTTCTATATTTGGAAATTGACTCGTGAATAAATCATGACACGGATATTTGTCATTTAATTGTCCATGTTTATTTACCGAAGACAGAAGAGTGGACTCAATTTCGTTAGTACTGTCCTCGCATTTTCCATGAGCAGAGTTGATGAATAAGAGTTTATTTGTTTAAAGAACTTTCCACCTCCTGTCCACTATTTCCCCTCAAACGATGCTGTATTTGTATACTGCTGTGACCAAACAATATGGGGCCCATCCAAAACATCCCCGTCTTATCCATCCTTTTTGCAAGCTACATGTACATGTTTAGATCTGTTTCTGCTTTTAAACCTCTTCTCCGAATGGTTGAATGTTACTCCGCCAACTGGCGGCGCACTACACAGTACGGTTCCCCACTCACATACACATTTTTAAATTTACGTGATA
Source organism: Acanthaster planci (assembly GCF_001949145.1). The sequence goes on along the minus strand of NW_019091381.1, from coordinate 102,678 downwards.
AAAGGTACCAGGTTAATTCTCACCGAACGGGAACGCACGGGAAACGTCGCATGAAATTTTGAAGACGAAGAAGAGTCCGTTAGGCCTGTCCTGATAAATAATGGATGATGACAGTGGTGCAGAAGAGGAGCAATTACAGCAAGATATTCTTCAAATAAATCAACTCCTTGGAGATGATGAGGATGAAGGAGACGACAGTGACATTGGTTTAGAGATTGATGACAGGCACGACGGGAAAAGACACACCTGCCTAACACTAAAAAGAAAGGGTATAACCGCCTTTTTCCGACACACGTCAATTTCAATGATTCATGTACATGTAGGCTAGACCTAGTCCTCCCTAATTATAATTCATGAGTCATAAACACCAAAAAGTGTAAAGTGGGCTTGGTAATTTTGGTTGGAAAGGCATGAAATTGAAAGGGTTTTAAGTTACACATCCAGAACCACATCATGACATGTAGGCTTAACGTTATTACAATGTAGGCCTAGGCCTATAACAAAGTTAACCCCACTAGTGTGGTATGGACTCTCGCTACTACTCCATCCTTAGCCACACATGTGTATACACAATTTGTGTGTCTGCGTAGTGAAAAAGTTTGGCGCAACTTCTTATTATAATCGTAGGCGCAATGTTTTTTGAACACAGAAATGATCCTTAGCCTCTTCGCTTTCTTAGCGCCGGTTATTGAATGATTTCACTCACGTTGTTCTGGTATTTTCCAGTCTTTTTGCCTTCACCCATTCAATCTCATGGGCTTGCTCTTACAGTCACCATCTTTAACCGTAACCGCCAAGCATATTGTTTGGCCTACACTACGCAGTACTACAAAATACCAAGTAATAGTCTGAGCCTGAAGGACCAAGGACCTAACACTACAGATTACTACTGCTGGCTAGGTTACTTCCATTGTTACTCGTACAGAGAACAATAAAGCCAAGCAGTCACAGTGCCACAGCACTGTATGGTGCATTGTCTTATCTATTGTATCTTATGGCTTCAGAGAACAATAAAGTCATGTCCTCTTACAAGCGACAGCGCTCAGTACTACATTTTACTACAATTAGCAATTTGTAGTGTTATGTAGGGTTAGGATTAAAAGACGGTCGTTCAACATTATGTCACTTGACCCTTTGACGGCTGTTCCATGTCAAGACATCTACACTGCTGCCCAAGTTTTGGAAGAGCCCATTGGTACATGTAGTATCTTATTGCTCAGTCCGTGTATTAGATTGTGTGTTGGTCAAGTTGTCGTAAAACTGGCGTTGTGACCTTTCAACTGATATGTTAACATTGAGCACTTGCTTTGAGTTTTGTTAAGGTTTGTAAAATCTTAGTGCATAAATATGTCTGCAGAGAAATTCCATATGATTGAAATAGCAAACCTTCAATTAGGCCTATGCACTGTTTAACATTGCTATGTAAAGGTTTGTAAAAACCTCACAGTTCTAGAAGTATGTACGGTAAGTCATGGCAGTCTGGCATTAGTGTACCACCACTGACACCAAGCACTACTGCATATAATACATGTACATGTACTAGCATAGTCCGAGTACTAAGTACGCGTAACTAACTTGGACCCTATTGGAAAGTAGCACAGGTGTCCACTTGCACATTATGATTGATGTCCTGGGTGTTAATTCATCTTTGGTGTACCATAACAAACTCATTGCAAAATTTCACTTTGGGAGGATGGCTTGATGTCCTGAACAGGTGGGTGTTAGTCATTATTCATATCATGTTAGTCACAATTTATTAATAAATTTATACATGTACATAATGGCTAGACCTTACTTATCACCGTTTTAACACATAGATTGTTGATGAGCATGTAGGATCCAAGCAAATGGGCAGAGATATACATGTATTAGGGAAGTACAATGGATTAATAAAGGATCTCAAAATAACATCAGATTTCACCCATACTAGATTTGCCGCTAGAGATGCAAGGGTAAAGAGTTTGAGGATTATGTTTGAGGTAGTGGTACTTAGATCTACAGTTGTACTTTCAGTTTGCATGAAAAGTACAATGTTTTGTTAAATTCCAAAGACTCCCATATTGACAGTGCATGTTGCTGTTGCAATTACTGTGTTCAAACAGCAGTTCAGTTAAACCCAACTTGATCTACACGAGTATCTATAGTTTCCCTTGTGCCCAAGACTGTTTTGTCTCATTAATAATGTATGATCACATGCACTAGATATTGTCCCCTAACCTTCAATCCTCCAAATCCCCCAAGGATTTTAGTCCTAACCCTTCTAGATGCAGTGCATCAGATGAAAAAGTCTGATGCACTAAATAAGGCACTAGGCAATCAACAACAGCCACGCAAGCTAGCCATGTGGAGTCAATGGGAGCTAATCCCACTGAATGCTACTGTTGGATCTTGTGGTGATTGGCAACCACAGACTCCGAGGCTGTTAGGCCATAGGAATAGTTGACCTCTTTGATCTTATTACACTGTACAGGCAAGCCACTTTAACAGATGATGCAATTTGATGTGTCTGGAGGGTTTCTACTATTCTAGCCAAAGTACCGGTAAGCTAGAGGTTTAGGATGAGAGGATTGAGGAAGAAAGGCAAAACAGTAATTGCAAAGGATTCATTCTGGCAAAGTTTGGGGTAAGGGTTAGACCTTGTGTTGTTTATATTCAGCCATGCGTAAATGTATGCTTACATTATATGTAAAATACTTTAGGATAGGATACCATTCACATTGCCTCAACATACTGTAGTGACAGGAATTACTGGAGGAATTTGAAGAATTGAGGCATCCCTCAGAGGAGTATATTCAAG
>NW_019091381.1:79306-94850 GCF_001949145.1 Acanthaster planci | reverse complement strand
AAAGGAACATCACTCTTGTCTGAGGTAGTTGTGTCTTTTCCTTGGCATACATTAACCAATTGCTTCATGTATGATATTGTCCAGGAAAGTTCCTGACTCCGAGCTGCTGGGAGATCGATTGCAAGATGCTGACTGGGAGTTTATTGCTAATGTTGATGTGAGTTCAAACTATCTTCAGTTTAAATCAAGTTATCATATTCACAGTTACTCCCTGCATTTATGTTTAAAGTCAGAACTCTTAACATCACATTGTGCAAGTGTATTTCCCTTTGAACAAATGTTTTTTTCCCCTTTATTACGTAGTATTAATGTGTAGTTTGTCTTTCTTGAAATGTGTAGTCTTTCTCATCTGTTTGTGTGTTTTCAGCTTGCTGGAATTTAGGTGGGTGTTCAATTAATTGTTGCCTTCAGTTGTTAAGCTTGGTACAGAATCCTAGTTCAAATGCCCCCTTTTTGATTCCATGAAGGTACATGTATGCAAGCCATATCCAGTACATCAATGGGTCAAGACTCTATGTTTTGTTGTTTTACCAATTGAGAGTATCCTTGTTGAATCTCAGTTGGATGGTGAGCGTACAGGGGAAGAATGTCGGCTTCATTGGCAGAATCATTTACATCCATCCATCAATCATGAACCATGGACTGAAACACAGAAGAAAGACTTGATTAAGGTTGCTGCTGAGCATGAATACAGAGACTGGGAACAGATAGCTGAGAAGCTAGAGGTAAGTGAATAGGTGTATCCACAGTTGCAGATATTTCTGTTCCGTTGAACTAAACATCTGTGGCATTTTGCTAGCAACCTCCCTGATGTTCTGAAATCTTCACTTTCAAAGATAATCAGTCGCTAAGCTGTACCTTGCTTAGTCCCTGGAAACCCGCTCTAAAATATGATGGATTTTGAGGGATATGGAAAGGTTGGGGAAGGGGCATATTTTTGGTAGCCTAGTTAACATGTAAGTGTACTGATGACTCAGTAATACAAGCTCAGATTGGATTGGATTCTGGTTCAGATGAACATATTTCGTCAGTCCTGACCGAAGTGTGTACAGTCTATGAGGAATGAGGAAATCTTTGATAAGAGCTTAGGGTTTACATGTATAAGATTTTGGTTATCAAGACAAGGGCTTTTTCCAGTCTTGTAGAGAGCAAATGTGTTGTTATTTATCTATTTAACACAAGCATTTTGACAACTCATCAATCAATGGTCCCATTCACTGGAGGTGCTGCTGTATGAGATGCAGTGATCATGCCTAACCCTGCTGAATCCAACAGGTTCCAACCATTTCACACTGCCAATGGAGCCTGTTGGATTCAGTAGTAAAGGCTTGTACATTTTCATGTTGGATCCAGTTGGATTCAGCAGGTAACTGAATGTGTACACAGTTGGATCTGGTGGGATTCAGCAGGCAACCTATGGAAAGATGCATTCAGTTGGGCCCTGTTGGATTCCCTATTGTGCCTTGTTTTAGTTACAAGTATGCTGGGGACCATCAATAATCAAACATAAACAGCTGCTAGTTAGTCATTAATTACAAGAGACCAGTGTATAAACAATGCTCTCATTTACATGCTGTCAGAGGGATGTACTATTTTGTGGCCAGGTAAGCATCAAGTTATGACTATTCTTTCAGGTATTACAGGTGAGTAATTACAATGTGAATTGAAAAAATGGTTTTGGTATTGTTTTCTACACAATAGAAATGAATATGCTTTAGAAATAAAGGTATAAAACACCAAACTTTTTGAGAATTGTGGCAGTCTTGACTTTGGAATCCACCATGGCACATCGTGAGGCGCAAAAGTTGCAGTTTGGCTTGAGGGGAGAAGAGAGAGAAGTTTTTATTCAAGAAATGATGGGTTCTGCAACAAAGAGAAAAGAAAAGGAGCCAGACTCTCCACCAGCAAAGAAGAAACTGAAGGGTAGCAAGACAGGAAAGGGGAATTTTCCCAAGGAAAAGGACCCTGCCTTCCTGGCAAGAAAAAGGGAAGAAGAGAGACAGACACTCAAGGAAAGTCTGCGGAGAAGTTGTAGGGAGGCGGGGGTGCAAATGTCCAACAAACATTACCAGACAGAAGTGGAGACTTCAGAAAGTGAAGAAAAAGCCTACTTGGAGGAGGTCTTGAGACAGATTGAGGAAGAGGAGAACGTAGTGTGTCGGGAGGAATATGGGGAAGAGGAGGAAAAGGTGGCCAGTATTTTAGAGGAGACCACATGGGATGAGGGTAGCTCACAGGTGGACACTGGTGAGGAAAATCAGGAGGACACAGCCCCTACCGAACATGACACAAATGCAGCAGGGCCATCCACATCGAGACCGAGAGCAAGACAGCCACGACAGAGAAAGGTCTACAAAACCCCGAGGGCCAAACTTCTCATGCAAGAGGACACCTTTGGAGTACTTCCTGCTGTTTTTCCCTGTAGTCCTCTTCTCGCAGATCGCTGCATGGACGAACACCTCTCTGCAGAAGGCAGGGAAAACGGCCCTGACGACGGCTGGAGAGATCAAGGCCTGGCTGGGGATCCACCTTGTGGTGGGCTTGGTGAAGGTTCCCTGTTACCAAGATTATTGGTCCCCTCACCCGGATACTTCAGTAGGCTCATCTCTACCATCATGACACGTAACCAATTTGAAACCATCAGCAAATACCTCACCTGCTCTGACCCTGCAACCAACCCGGAAAGCTACCCCAATGAAAATCCAGACATGTTTCCAGATAAGAAACACCAGCACCATCATATGCGCCATCATCCCCTGTACCGCCTCCAGCCAATTTGGGATGCTGTTCTGGCAGCCTGTCGTACCAAGTTCAACCTGGGGAAACATCTATCAATCGATGAAGCTATGGTGAAATATTCTGGGTTCAAAGCAATGGTGGAGAAGTTCTTTATGCCCGACCAGAAAAGGCTTCAAGTTGTATGCTGTGGCAGATGCCTCATCGGGTTACTTGTCCAACTTCATCACTCATCCTCATTCCTCCCGCAAATCAGCCAAGATGATAGACATTGTCACCAAAGTATCCCAGCCACATCTTCATAACTTCCATCACATCTACACCTATCGCCACCACACATCCATGCCCATTGCCAGACGCCTTCTTGTCAGTGACACTTATCTGACAGGAGCTATCAAGTCCTCCAGTGTCGACCTGCTAGACGATTTCTCATAGAAAATCAAAACTCTAGGAAAGATGCCAAGGGGGACATTTTATTCCCTTCAAAATGGCCAACTCACAGCTACCATATGGAAAGACTCCAAGATCATTTACCTGCTGAGCACTGCACATCAAGGCTATCGATACAAATGCAGAGGCACACTGACAAGAAAGGTGAAGGATGAGATTGGAAGCCGCAGGGGTACCATGATCACAGCTCCCAAGCAGGTCATTGATTACACAAAGCATATGGGAGGGGTAGATCAAAGCAATCAGCTAAGAGCCTACTACACCTGCTCGAAAAAGTCACAACTGTGGTGGAAAAAGCTCCTCTACTTCCTCATTGATGTAGCCCAAGTTAACTCCCGGATCTGCTTCAGCCACCACTACCCTCATATCCAGAGTACCATCGCTGCCACAACCAGCAGCACAGACGAGCTGGAGGAGGCAGAAGACAGTCACCCTTCATCGATGACACACTCAAAATTCATCATGGAAATAGCAACTGGTCTCATCAGCAGCAATGCCAAACAATCCATCCCTCCCCAGTCAACCAGCAGAGGTCTGCCTTCAGGAAGCACCCTAAGCCACAGATGAGAGCGAATGGAGGGGAAGCATGCCTGGCAGTGCAAATGGTGCAGACAGACTGGCAGGAAGAATGATGCAGGCAATGCACCCTCCACACGGTTTGGATGCCGCAGCTGTTATGTCTGGCTCTGTGGAGAGTGCTTTAGGAAATTCCATTGTCACTAGCCACCACAGTCACAGAAATTGCAGCACATACCAAGTAAACAATGAAAAAAACAGCTAAGAAAAAAGATAACAAAGAAAAAGTAAAAAAAGAAATAACAGCAAACAGAGAAAAAGAGGGTTAGGGTTAGTGTTAGAGAAAAAGAAAAGACAAACAAAAACAAGAAAAGAAAACGAAAGGTAAAGTAAAACAAAGAAACAAAAAAAGATATAGTATAGAAATAGTAAAAGACAGTTGTGAGACAGTTGATTTCTGTTAGGCTCAGTAAACAAGTAAAGTCCTGCCAAGTTGGACTCTGTTAGATTCAGGAGAACTAATAAAATGGGCAGTTACATCCTGTTGGATTCAGCAGGCAACTGCACTGTGTGACATGGTTGGACACTGTTGGATCCTGTTGGATCCTGTTGGATTAAGCAGTTAAGTCTCTTGTTTTGATTAAGTCCCCAGCAACTTCCACGGTTGGACTCTGTTGGATTGAGCAGTAAACTAAAATGAGTCACCGTTGGACTCTGTTGGATTTAGCAGCAAAGGCCTTGGGAACCGAGTGTTTTAGGTTCCTGACTGTTTAAGGATATTCTTTATTGGGGCTTTCCTGCTGGCTGATCTAAATGAACAAGATGGACAATGGGCATTTGCGATTCTGTTTCTTTATTTTTGCTACAGTAACATTCTCAAAGTAATTGTCATGTTCTTGGGTAATTTGTATATTTCATTGGTTGGTTAAATTTTTGTTTTCTTGGCTGTACAGACAGGAAGGACAGCTTTTCAGTGTTTGTGGATGTTCCAACAGCTGGATAAAACCTTCATTCAACCGTAAGCAAAAAGATGCGTGTATTAACATTTTGTGTTGTAGCATAGAAAAGTCGTGGTTGGGGTCAGGTCACTTCAAAATTTGAGGGGTAATTTGCAAACAGTCAATGAAAATGTAATCAAAAATGCACAAAAATACAAAATACACAAAAAGTAACAAGATAATACAGGCATGCAACGTTTCCTCGGATCAGCTGATTTCCTTGTGTTTTACTTCACACTAATGCCATGAAAAATTAAAAAAATAAACACTGTACAAAGTAATGTAAAGATTGGAATTTCGTCATTTTTTTGGTCAAAGTTAGATGCCTGATGATAGTAACCAAGCATTGAAATTAATGCTGTGACTAATGGTTGCACTGTGATTGTGAAGTATCCCATGCCTTAATTTTCAAGGTTTTCATATTATTTCACAGGATATTTACCAAAGCAGATGATGAGCTGCTTCTTGAGTTAGTTCAAAGGTTCAGAATTGGCAAAAAACACATTCCATATGCAAAAGGTAGAGTCTAAACTTTTCTATCATATATATTTTTATATTCTTTTTATATTTTGCCCATAACTAATCTAACAGTGCTGTCTTACTTAACAAGAACATGTGAAACATTCTTGAACATATGACCCTCCTTTAGTTCTTTATCAATTATTTCATGAATTGCCTACTCTCAGAGTTTTTGAATCTCTTATTGTGTCATTAACTTTCACAACTTGGTTAACTGTGGTGAATATAGAAATGTAAATTTGCTGTTTTTCCAGTGGCTTACTTTATGGAGGGTAAAGCAGCTCATCAGGTTGCACGTCGATGGGTGAAAACTGTTAATCCATCCATCAAGTCAGGAAGATTTAGTGATGAAGAGAAAAAGGTACAAATAGTGAGAAATTAAATTGGCATGTATTGTTTGAATATTAGAGGTTTTGTTTTATGTTGAGAAATATTGAATTTAGCATTGTTGAAGTGTTTTCCTAGGGAGATTAGTGTTATTAAAGACTCTGAGACAAGGAAAACTAAAAAAACATTAATGTTTACTTTAAAAGGTAAACAAGAATGAGACAGAATATCAGGAAAGTCTTATTTATTTTTCCCTAAACTGTGACTTTTGCCTGTTCCTTTTTTTCCCTTAAGAAATTGGTTGAGTTGGTTAATCGTTATGGAGCCAAGAACTGGTCTCGTTTGGCAGAAGAATTTCCAGGAAGGACACAGTATCAAATCAGATTCAGGTGTGTGGCTGATTGGCCAAACTCATTTGGTAGCGCCATCCAGAAACTAGGATTAATTAGATTTCGTCTTCCTTGAGGTTGGACCTGAGCCCAGTGATATTTAAGACCATAGTCACACGTGGCATATTAACTAGCATTTGTTTGATATTAGTATACACTCTTGGAGTAATCTAGATTTTATTGAGATGCTCAGGCAGGGATCTCACCGTGGCAACAATTGTATTAGAAAATGTAATTTCCCCAGCGATGTCTTAGATCCCCACAATAATCATTGTGTCTTTGTACATTTCTAAAAATGCAGGACCCGTTATGATAAACAGCTAGAAATTTCAAAATAAAATAAAAAATCATCACACCCTTTTCTCTTCCTTTTAACATGTTTCTAAAACATCCTTCCTGTAAATTTAATAAGACTTTTCTCACAGTTCCTACAATTTAAAAACATTTGTTAGTCTCCCATACTGAAGATCTCAGTGTTCCAGTTCATTGATTTGATGCTTGTAACATTTGAATAACATGTTTTTAATCCATTTTTAAGGCTTGTCATGACTGGGGGAAAATTGAAAATTGTGGAGTTGACTATATTCGTAGCTTGCTTGATTACTCTTTGTAGATGGGCAAACATTGACAATCCAAGCATCAAGACTGGCAGATGGGATTATGAGGAAACTGTTGCATTCATCAAGAAAATACAAGAATTTGGAGTTGGTGAGATTGTAGATCAATTGTACTACCCATAATTATAGTCAAACCTCATTAATAAGGGTGCTCTTAGTACAAGATTCTGCTTACAACAAGGAAATCTTTAGGTCTCAGTCCTTGTTTTCATTGCTGATAAGACAAGGTTCCTGGTATAACAAGGTACGTGTAATTTGCCAAGTAGGAAGGACCTCATGATAAAAGAAAAGAATAAACTTGTTTACAGATGCACGTCTTTCCACAGATGTAAAGTAAATGTTTTTGTTTGTCAGGATTTGTGGTTGCCAAAGTAAATCAATATTTTTTTATCATTGCACAGCCCCTAATGTGGCGCTTTTTGATTTTTCACCTCTAGTACCTTGCTGGTGCAATATCTGTATCTCAGATTTCCTTGAAAGTGAAATTTCATCAATCTCCCAATATTCTTCTCCAGCAATCTTGATTTTTACCCACCCACTACCTACGAAGTTTCAGTTTGGATTGGTTGTCCAATTTTCTTTTTTTAAGTGCCAAATTAAGTCTCCTAAAATGCTCCCCAGAATACGAAAATAATTTTCTTACAAGGATGTGTTTAGGTGTGCAAGTGGAGGTAATAATAATTTATTAGAATTTATCAACTTTAAAATATTTCTTAATTGTTTTGGGGGGGATTTTCTGAAATTGTTTCAAGTGCTCCATGTTAGGGAACACTCAGCTGAATTCTTGTCTTATTTCTGGATCTAACCGCTTCTGAATTTTGGACAAAATTTCATGACACTGAAATTGTTTGCAAAGGTCCAACAACGTGTTGTGAAGATTCTAATACCAGTATCTAACCAAATGAATTGGGGAAGTTTGGCAACACTAGGAAAGTCAAGTGAAAGTCGAAGTGCACCACAAAGGTGACTATACTGTAATTTTTTTCTGTAGGTAAATGGTCTCAAATTGCAGAAGCTCTGAAGGTGCCAGGAGAGAAGAACCGAACACCATTTTACCTTCTCCACCGCTTCAAAGTTGTGGTAAGACTGTATTCTCTTTTCTATCTTTGTTTATTTGTTTTATTTTTGAACTGAGTTTCAATTTAATAGAACAGTTTTATTGCAATACAGCTTTGTACTTTTTTGCAACTTAATGACAAGTTTAGCCTTGAACTACTTTAGAAAAACCTTTCCCTGGATGTTAAATGTACCATTGTATGTTGATTTGGTTACTGCATCAGGTAAGTTTTGTTTTCAGCAACACACTACCAAAAGTCAGTCAAACTGACTGGATGTCACAAGTATAAGAAATGATTGTTCTTCACTATTTATTTGGTTCAGTGCAAGCAGTACGTTATCTGGAAATCTACAACTCATGCTGAAGGTGACCATAAAATTGAAGAGGAGGATGTTTACAGTGGAAGATTTCTGCCTGATCTGTTGTCTTTCTTGGAAATGAAAGAGGTAATTCCTATTGTGAAAGAAAGAGCTGCATCCTGTGAGAGGGAAGAGTAGATATCCACCCCTAAGGGTATTAAGAGTAGATATTTGCCCCTAGGGGTACTAAGAGTAGATATTTGCCCCTAGGGGTACTAAGAGTAGATATCCGCCCCTAGGGGTACTAAGAGTAGATATTTGCCCCTAGGGGTACTAAGAGTAGATATCCGCCCCTAGGGGTACTAAGAGTAGATATCCGCCCCTAGGGGTACTAAGAGTAGATATTTGCCCCTAGGGGTACTAAGAGTAGATATTTGCCCCAGGGGTACTAAGAGTAGATATCCACCCCTAGGGGTACTAAGAGTAGATATCCACCCCTAGGGGTACTAAGAGAGGGCACGATATTCCGAGAAACAGAGGCTTCTTTGATGGGAGCTGCACATTGCTGGTTCATGAACAACTATGAAATACATGAGTTATGGTTGCATTGCAACCAACAACATAAATACTGCCCACTAACATGGCACTTCTCAACCAATGAGGGGTGTTTATACTGTATACTGAAGAGGGTATCCTTGAGTATAATTATAATGTAACTGACAAGGAAGTACGTTTTCGTGGAGTATGGAGCGTCAGTCGTTATTTTGAGCCATTTTGACAAATGCTTCAAGTATTGGAATTTTGCCAATGTGATGTTTTGTAGTGACCTTGTTGGAAAGTGATGGAAGTAATATTGCTCCTTTCTTCTCATTGCAATTAGAAATCCACAATCTTTTCTCTCATTTTGATAGAAAATGGAAGAGGAAAGCAAAAAGCAAAAAGCTAAACCAGTGCCTACTGTGAAAAAGCGCCTAGATACCAAGAGGAAACGAAGGAAAAGACCAAGACTAAATGACTTTGATACAGATGAAGAAGATGACGACGATGACCAAGTTGATACCAGTTGTGAGCCTCCTTGCCTAACAGCAAGACAGAAAGCTTTGGCACTGAAAAAGGGCAAATCTGTATCAGAGTCAACCACAAAGAGAAGAGGAGAAGCTAAAAATGATGGTGTCATGAGACAAAGGCCAAGACGTAAAACTGTAAAAGACATGGCCAGCAAAGAGCAAAAATCCTGTACATCAAGAGAAGAAGATGAAGAGGAGGGGTTGCCTAGAGATGAGGAGATGAGTGATGAGGTTGAGGCAGTAATTGAAAAGATCAGTGAAAAGCATGATGAGGATAGAGCATCTCGTGTTGACAATCCTTTAAGTATATCAGGGCCTAGAGGCTTAACAGGATGGTTGAAAAGACTCCAAGAAGACACTGCAAGACTGGCTGCTCAATCTAATGCTCAATTGGAGCAAAAGAAACAAGAACAACAGTTGGCACAGCAACGGGCAAACTTTAAAGAACAGGAGAACTCTACATTTGATGTGGAAACCAGCGTGAGATTAATTGATTTGAGGCGGCGTAGAGGGCGCAAGCAAATGACACCAGTTGATCATCAACTCATCAAAGCAGTGGATCCCATGTGGTTGTGTCGTAATGGAAACTCTGGTCGTCACACAAAACATAGTGTCAGAGGTAACATGAAACCAGCATTTTTGATCAGCTGTAATGAGATTTTGATCTCTAATATTGAAAAAAAAGAATTACCTGTAGGCAGAAAATCTTTCTGACTGGTGCACTATTACAAAAGAATGGTCAAACAATTAAGCAGTTTTACCATTTGGTCATTCATGGTTTCAACTTCTTTAGGCTGTCTTATTGATTTTTCTTCTTTGTATTTAGGAATCTCTATTCAGCTATACATACCCAAAAAGTATCCCTCTGTTGAATTACCGTCAACGTTTGAGACTTTTATTTCATTGCCAGATGGTAAATTAAGATGTTATTATATGAACAATTAAGTTTTTTACAACTGAAACATTTTGCCTTTCAGCACAAGAACGTACAAAACAAGAGAAGCTGTGTCGGGCTGATCAGAGAGCAATGTTTGGATTACTCCAAGAGGTATAAATAAAGAGTAGATTTGATAGACTCTGAATTAAAAACACCAACACTTGTGAAGGAGGTTTCTGAGCTCAATTCCACCTGTAGTTTACCTGTAATATCTGTCATTTGTATTCATCATTTATCTGTACATCTGTTTGATCATTCGTACTTCATGTTCTTTTATGTTCAGGTGTTTGATATTGATGTGGACTACTTATCAGCACTTGCTAGACAAAAACTTGTGATGTCCAGGAAACCTGACAAGAAAGAAAAACAGAATGCCGAAAGTCAGAAATCTCAGGAAGAATCTAGAGTAACAGGGAACCTTCATGTATCAAACAGCAGTCAGCTTGGCGTGACACCAACCAATCCAGCAGTATGCCATCAAAGTCCCAATACTGGTTTCGAAGGAATGTCTGCAAGTTCTCAAAGATTGATTGGGGACCCACAAACTCCGATAACTCACTCTCAGGGAGTGACTGCTAGATCCCCAAACTTGCTTGTTGGCCAACAAACAATGATTGCTGTCTCTCAAGGAGTGACTCAGTACCCTCAAAGATTGAGGGCTGGCCTTCAGACAGAGATAACTGGGCCCCAGAGAGTGGCAGCTAATTCTCAAGGAGTGACAGATGGCAATCAAGGAATGCTTGCTCAGCTTCAAACATTTATACCTGGAACACAAGGCATCACATTTGGCCCTCAAGGGCTAATGGCTGGCTTCCAGGCATTGAGCACTAGACATCAAGGAGTGACAAGACAGCCTGTAGTAATGATTGTACCTCAAGGAAAGACAACCTGCCCCAATATATTGATGACTAACCCACAAGGAGTGATCTCAAGTCCCCAGACATTATTTCTTAGCCCGCAAACACTGATTAGTGGCCCTCAGATACGGGCCCCTCATCCACAAGGATTGGCTGATGCCCAACAAGGAATGATCTCAAGTCCTCAGACAGTATTCTTTGGCTCTCAAACACAGATCAGTGGCCCTCAAATAAAGGCAACTCATCAACAAGGATTGACTAATGTCCCACGAGGAGTGGCTGCTGTTTTACAGGGAACCACGTGCCCTCAAACAATCCTTCAACATGTTACCCCTAGTACCAGGCGACAAAGTGATATCTTAAACTCCCAAATGATGACCACCTGTCCTCAAGCAATGGCTGCCAGGACACAAAATGTAACTTCTTGCCCACAAGTTGTGACTGTCAACCCACAAGGTGTGATCTTCAACCCACTAAGTGTAACTACCAACCCACAAGGTGTGACCATCAACCCACAAAGTGTAATCACAAACCCACAAAGTATAACTACCAACCCACGAGGTGTGACTGTCAACCCACAAGAAGTGACCATCAACCAGCAAGGAACAGCTTCTAGCCCACAAGATGTAATCACAAGCTCACAAAGAACGATCATTGGACTACAAAGAATGACCGCTATTGTGACCTCTGTCCCACAAACAGTGACCGTCAGCTCACAGGTAGTAACTTCCGGCCCACAGCCAACTGTCTCAGCTTCCTCGGGTTCTGTAGAATCTGCAGCATTTGTTGAATTGTCAAAAGATGACATATCCAAAAGAGTTCTTACCTTTGATAAGTCCAAATCTTCCCAAGAGGGTAAAGTTGGAGGTATATCTTGCCCACTCTCAGCTTCTGTCAAGGAAGTTGAAAATAAACAGGTGAGTAAAGTGTCAAGCCAGTGTGAAAATGGAGTAGAACAAGAAGTTGAGGGACAAAGACCTGGGCAAATTAAATCTGGAAAGAAACACGCAGGAGGTTTTCAAGCTACATCCTTGGATCCATCTTGGTGTTCCAGTCCTGGCAAAATGAGAAATAAAAGAAAAAAACGACTACAGCGGAAGAAACACACCAAGGACATACCGCTCCTTCCACCAAATATTGCTGCGCTTCAAGCTTTAGCATCACTGCTGCATGACCGTCCGAATCTTGAAAATCAACGTAAGCATTTCATTGCCAAATTTGAAAGGCAGCTGCAAAGGCAGGGAGGGAGAATTTGCTTCAGAGGTTATCTGGAGGGTCAAAATGCTGCACGAGCAGAGAAGAGTCCATCCAAAAAATCATCCACCCCTCAGCGATTAGATCCAAATTGCAGTATTACCCAAGATAGTGACTCGGATGTGTCATCACTGCTAACATCATCTGACAGCTCTATTCCATCGTACTCAAGCAGTCCAGGAGATAAAACTTCCCAACTAAATGTCTCGTCTCAGTTGCTTGAAGACTGTCTAGATACCTTACGGAAGTCAGATATGTATCAGGTTCTTCAGAAACGATTTCTGTCATTGTTTCTCTGGCCAGGACTTCTGTCTTCAACTCGAATAAAAGGCAGCCTCAGCACCAGCACTCAGAGCTGTTATGTTACGAAGCAGCCATTTGTGTATCAAGAGATAAAAAAGCGGTGTACCTCTTCAAATCCAAACCAACCAGTCAATAATTTTCCCACTCCCAAACGAGCTGATTTGAAAGAACATACTAACAAGTCACCTAGAAAAAAAGCTGACAAGACTGCCACTGCGTCTCAGGAAATGACAGCTCTTGGAGTTTCTCCTCAAGACACCTCTACAGTGTTTACTAACCCAGGAAACCAGAACGAAACTCAAGATGTTAATGACCATGGTTACTCTGATAGAACAGGAGTTAACAGGATACAGGATTTGCAGACAGCCACTTGTTGCCATGGAAATGAAGAGGTAGCAGATGTCATAGTTTTGTCAAGAGGACAAAAGAGGAAAAGCGGAGATGCACCCGAATCCTCGTGTAGTCATCTTAGTGAGCAGTTAAAAAATGAAAGACAATGTGATGCTACAAACTCCTCAACATGTAAAAGAAGGAAAGCTATGGAATGTGCCTGTGAAGATGGAGCATCCCAGAAAGCACCTTGAAAAACTGTCACATACTGAGAGGAATCTGTGTGCTGAAGCAGGTACAAATGTGTGTCAGTTGCAAAATGGATTCTTAATGGTTGAATGAGAATTAAACAATGCAGAGAGGCAAAGGAGGCTATTCATTGCCCCTACTTTTGATTAATAAGTGAAATTGGTCAAATATTAGATTTATGAAAAGTCCTGTTAGTTTTAGCTCACTTATTGGGTATGGTATGTTATCGTATATCAAAACTACATGAAAACAAAAATGCTTAAAACTCTTTTTTTTGGAGGCATTAAATTCTCGATGGAGCTGGCATGAATGTTGGTAACTACATGTATGTATTGGCACATGTAATAATTGTAATACCGAAAGTGTGCGGGGTACAAACTCTTGATGCATTGCATTCTTTTACATGCATTCTTGCTACTTGACATGCACACACATTCATGTCTCCTGCAGACTTGATAATGATCTTATTTCCACTTATACATATCAGGCTACAGACATTGTGGCAGGTGTAGGACTCGTTGATAAAACACATCTGGATACTGCCGCATGATTAAACTGTCTTCTTGTAAAGTTTAGAATTTTCTACATTTTTTGACTTCTTACATCTATGTGACTCCTTAGTTTTCAAGTTACTGAATACGTTTCTCCACTTCAAAACAATATGTTTTATGAATAAAGTCAGGAGTGCAATTGCAGTACTTGTACATCATACAGTAGTGCCCTTAAAGGTGACAGACTTACACGTACACATTGTACTGTTCATGAATAATTTAAGCACCCTCTGTGACCAAATAGATTAAGACATGCATTTGCAGGTTGAAATACATTGTATCTTTAATGTAATTTTCTTTAAGATGACAATGGTATCTACATGTGTCATTTGTCAAAGTACATGTACATGTATATTTTTCTTCAGTTGGTATCCTTGGGGCAAAAATGGTCATCCTTCTTTGGGTTTTGAATATTACATGTATGTACTAGGAAACATTTCAGGAAAGGTAAGTTTTGTCTGTGTCATCCATGTCCTTTCTTGCCAACTTTTCCTATCACATAGAAGTTTTTTGACAAACACATGAATTTGAAACACTGCCTGTCTTGAAGGTGTAAGAATTGGCAGTACCTTGTTTTTTTGTAAGCATCCAATTTAGAATATTTTTGGTTTATGCCGAGGTCAAGAGATACATTAAGCCAAAGAAGTAATGGAGTATACGTACATGTAGGTTTTCCTGGACAATTTTGGAATCTCTGTTCATGATTTAATAACAGAAGCTCTTGCTTTCTCTTTAACAAATGAATAATTCCTTTTCCATGGCCATTCCAGAGTAAGAAAAAAATATCATTTTCCTGAATGTGTATCAAATTAATTATATTGACAGTTTACTTTTGCTTGAAACGAAAGACACACAACGATTCCGTATTTCCTTTTAACTCTTCAGCTAATTTCACTTGAAGTTACACGTATTTAACGTATGTGTGTTCAAGTATTGGATTTCATTTATGTGTAAATAAAAATAACATTTGGAGTGTTTGAAAGATTAAATGTGTTTATATTTATGATGACTGATGAACTAAACCAAGTAGTCCTTGGAAGCATACCAACTGTTGTAATAAGCTCTTAAAACCTACCCTTCTTTGGTATTCATTAGCCACGATTGCATCATAAATGTATTGTCAAGTGTCACAGTTGGAATAATATTGGCTGCAAAAGAAGATTGGTTTTTATTTTGGTCAGATGTATACATTAATTACATTTCATTTGCCTGTGTTTCACATACATTTAGGCCTTTGAGTATGTCAGTACAAACATCATAGTGATTAATTAATAAATGAATCAATCAGAGTTGTATCATGATTTCTGTAGGCATGTAAACTTTATTCAAATTGCAAAATATGCAAATTTAAATGGAATGTTTAACAAATGAAAAAGGAAAGGTCTGTTCAGCCTGTGTCACAATACAAAACTGATTTCTGCAAAATGGATTGCATGGTTGTAATAACACGTCCATCAAACCAAAAGCCTTATATAAACTGTATTTGTAATTCTTTAAAAGGAATGTTATACACACTCACTAATTTGAATGATGCAAAATGAAAGTGAATGCTAGTTATTGCACAAATGAAACCAGGATTTATGTAGTTTTCAAATTCAAATGTAAAGTTGCTTGGGAAAACCTATCGTTAGAAAAAGAAAAAAATAATAAAATAAGACCTTTAATTTGGTCCAAGAAACAACCTTTTCTGATAGATTTTCTTTGTTGATACTATCTCTTTTGAGTCAGTAAAGATGTCTTTACTGTTTTTGCCAAGGTTGCCATTATCTTATCAGAACTTTCATTTAATGTATTCCAAAGAAGTGCACGACACCAAAAAGTAAGTTTTATATTCACCTAGTTAAGAAAGTTGCTGTTGGTTTCGATTTCAAAAGAATTTGCCAAACTTGATAAGAGTTGTTACCATGAAGGGTTTTTCAAAGCCAGAATCCTGACATTTTAGTGGCCCGTGTTTAGGTGAACATCGTTTTAATACTTCAAGTTTTTAATAAAATGTATATGTACATTGAGCAAAAATCACTGTAATCTGGCTTTGGAAAAGATATTACAGTTTAATACAGTATACATTTGCAAAGCTCACCTACCCCG